>ML776998.1:413155-434825 GCA_009831015.1 Picea engelmannii
ATATTCTTCTACCGTTTTGTTTCCCTGTATTAAGGCATGAAATGCCCCAACCTGTTGCTCCTCGTAGTACGTCGGTAGATATTTCCTCCTGAACCTTTCCTCAAAAAGTTCCCAAGATACCTTGTCTGGGGTAAGGTGCAGTTGTCTTTCCAGGTTACCCCACCAATTCAGGGCACTATCCCTTAACTGAAAAATGGTGATCTTCACCTTTGAGTTGGACGCATAGTCTCTTAAGGCAAAACACCTGGTCATGCCTTCCAACCATGCTTCCGCGCGTTCACTGGCGCGACCTCCGACAAACTCCAAAAGTTTGATCTTTTACAACTCTCGCGTGATGTCTTCAGGTGGAGGTCCTCCCCCTGAATCCCTTGACGCTTCTGGATTACCCGTTCCAGACGGTGGGGGTTCCGCTTCAGTCCCCGTCGGTTGTCGCCCCTTTAAAGTCTCGTTGATGGCTTCCAACGAGCGCAGTATGAGGGCGAGTTCGGGCGATGGTGGTGGTGGCGTTGGTGGTGCTTGCGACGACGCTCCCCCACCTCGACCTCGACGAGTCCTGACCATCTTGTGTGCTTTGACCTGCATCAACCAAAGTTGTTAGGGTGAGTTCCATGATGTTTTAAATTGGTGTTACTAAACTTTAGAAATAGGGTTAGGCGTAAGTTTTTTTACTTGTCTGTAAACAAACATTACTCCATTAGGGGATTGGCTAGGTTAGGGTTAGGTTTAAGCATCTAAGCTTCGTTTCTTCGCCCCTACAAAAACACTATTGGTTTTCTGCCTTATAGCTATGTTAGCCTTGCGCCTCTATGCTTACGCTCCTAGTGCATATGCCGCCTCCTTCCCGCTTGTCCTAGTCTGAGCCCTTTTAATTTACGCTTACAACTTGATTAAAAATGACCTTATGTTTATTAATTTAAGCTGACATGCGTACACCCGCGCTATGTACCTTTCGGCGTTATTGTTCTTCTTAAGACGTCGCCTTGAGCACATACGTCCCTTTGTGGGCTCCTCCATTCACGTCTTTGGCACTTGATAGCTTGGCATGCGACCTGTATGGCTCAAAAGGTGCTTGATAGCTTGGCATGTGGTCTAGGGTAGGATAATTAAAGTATTTAAATGTTAAATAAATTGTAAAAGAAACAACGCATGGCGCGTTGGTAGGGAGGATTTCGTAAAGACTTTCACGGTGGAAGGAGGTCCGAGGTTCAATCCTCGCGCACTCCATAAAAATTTATACTTAGCCCTAACTAACATTTTATTAAGCTAAATAACTTAACTTAACTTAGTTAATTAGTTAATTAACTTAATCTTAACTTAACTTAATTAGTTTAATAATTTAATTATTTTTTTACTTAATTTAATTTAATTAATTTATCTTAATTTAATTTAAAATTTAAATAACATAAAAAAATTTACTTTGACACTTTTTTGTTTTTGTTTTTGTTTTTCTTTAAATAATTATAATTAAAATAAATAATAAAAATAAAAAAATTAAATAAAAAAAATTAAAACAACTAATTTATTACTATTTAAACAACCAAAATAAAAATACAATAAATTACTCGTCAAATACTATACGAATCGGCATAATGAAATAAATTACTCGCCAAATACTATACGAATCGACATCGTGGGTCCTCGCATGAGGCCCACGTGCCCTCTCCTCCAGGTGTTCATCCCTTCTAGACTCCTCTCTTCACGCCGCTCTTCGAGCTTATTCCTCTCACGCGCCATCCTCTTCAATATCCAACTGCTTCATCCTGAAGAACACCGATCATGCCCAGAGGGGAAACCCTAAAGGCACCTGCATTTAGTCTTAACCGCCACTCTGAAATTATGTATTCCATTCTGAAGGTCTTCCGATCCAAGCATCCATTGGATTAGAGGGGGTCTCAATGATTGTGCAGCGCAACAGTTCTCTGTGTATTTTAACCCTCTGTGTGCTAATTTATGGCTCCTTGGCGGCCTCCTCCAACGCCACGTATCTGATCGGCACAGGGTCATAAGACTTCACGGGACCGGCCGCGGATGTGAACATGATGGGCTATGCCAACATGGAACAGATTGCCTACTGATATGCACCAGGAGAGAGCGCATTCAGATCCTATCTTATACAAAATTTCGTGTGCATAGCTTTAAAATTTCAAGGTTTTAGTCGGGGGAAGAAGCTTTATTAGGTTAAACATGTATAGCTGTTCAGATTTATTTGTTTGAGTTGTTGAGCCACCCATTAGATCTTCATCGTTTTTATGCCAGCGGCTCAAACGTGGTTCTACCTTCCTCGAAAGATTTCCAGGTATTCCCAAGAAAATCTTGTTCCTTTTATTTTTGATTGTTTTGTAGGGCATTTGGTTCTTCAGAAGTTAGTGCAATAGTTCCTTGTCATTGTATGGGATACTCGCAAAATTCCCGTCTTTTTTTTTATGCGGTTTAACCCAAAACCCAACGATTCCTTGCAAAATTTCGTCTTTGGCAAGTTTTTTTGTTCTCATTTCGCACAGAGTATTCGTGAATATTGGTTTTTCTCCATCTTGTTCGGTAGATTTTCCTCATTTTCCTCGGTTTTCGCAATTATTCTCTATTTTACCCTAACATTGACAATGCTCTTTTCATTTTTCAAATATTCTCTCTTTTTTAATAAATTAGTTAGTTTTGCTATAGTTACTGGTTTCTTCTCTTGCATATTAGGATGCTTGTAATTTTTGTTAGAATTGTGGATGGGTGGGTCTGGTTGATAATGCTCTCTGGATTTTTATGTGTTTGGATACCCTAGGGGTCAAGACTGAGATTTTCGATCATCTTTTGTGTATCTAGTTGTTCTGAAATGGCTTTCTTGTTGTAGTGTAATATTGTTCAACTAGTTTTTATCTTAAGTTTSTTTTTACGGTCTAATGCCATTTCTCATTTTTTGTATGCAGGAGTTAAGCGTGGCTGGAKTTTTTCTCAAGAGAATGTACAATAAAAACTAAATGTACAAATAAAACTACCCCTTATTTAGGCCCTCGGTTCYAGATTTGAACCAGGGCTCTGATACCAATTGTAATGGCTCTAATTTAATTATAACAACCATTAAATTAGAACACCACAGTAAAATTTAATAATTACTACATCTAGCACATTTAAAATCTATTTTTTTGTAGTAATAAAATTTAATAACAATTTACTTCAAAATAATTCGTAACTCTAACCTGAACCTGATGCTGTCGCTTGCTTCCTTAGCTTGCTTCTTTAGGACACCACCTCAAAACCAACCTCCCTACTGACTAGTAGCACCTAGCCCTAGGATATCAACAGATATCCTAGCCCTCCGAGCCCAAAACCTCCAGCAACCCCCCGGTGCACTGTAAATTCCACTCTGTCAATGCTCAAGCTCTCCCAAAATCCTTTCTCCCCTCTCGTAGAATGAATCCCCTCTCAACTCCATTTCCCCCCCTTATTCCTCCTTCACCGCCTTCCCTGCATTAACTCCCCCACCTAATAGCTTATCCTATTCTTAAAGACCTTATCCCATTATTAAATGCCTTATCTCATTATTAAATGCCTTATCCCATTTACGGGAACATAACTTAAATTAGTATTATATTTTTATTATTAACCATTAATTTAATACTTAATTAATTAATGAATTAATTAATAATTAAATCAATCATTAACCCTCATAAACACTATTTAATAATATCCTATTAGAAATGTTATTTTAAGATATAAATATAGTTTAGCTAATCTTTTAGGATTATTATTAAATTAATTATTCTTAATAATCAAGGGTCGTTACATTCCTGGCCTGCAATTTATCAAAACCAATCTTTCATTGGACCTTGGTCTCAAATGCCGCAATTAATCACCATCGTGAGTTCGATCACTGCTAGTCATACTGGAGCTCCATCTCCTACCTCTGCTAGCGACGTTGGATATTGGTTGACAACCTTTGCGAGTCATGTTGAAGACCTACAACTAGCCACTGCAAGTCATGATGGGGGTACATGTCTAGTCACTGCTAGTCACACTGCACATCCATCACCAACCTCTGCTAGTCATGTTGGAGATTTTCTACTAGCCTCTGCAAGTCATGCTGGGAGCATGTCACTAGCCACTGCAAGTCATGCTGGGGAAATTCATATGATTGAGAAGCCTAGACGTCTCAGATGTAAGCCTAGATTCCTCTGCAGGACTTGTGAAGGAAGTCACTTACTTGTTTGTGTCCTATTATTGTTGGGATACCAGAAGCGTGGGGCTCACCTAAGGGCCCTTCGAGTTTTGAGGCATCTATGGTTTCACAACACTCTGTTCCTTCTTTGGTTGACACAACAATCATGCCGATGCAATCTTCGGCTGACACCCCTTTCCCTTTAGGGGTTGATGCATCCTTTGACCTTGTTGTCTCACATCCTGTTCAAACTGTGGTCGTGTCAATGCAATCTTCGACAAACAACTCTCCTATGTTTAGGGGTGATGCATCTCTTGACCTTGTTGTCTCGCATCTTGTTCAACCAATGGTCGTGTCGATGCAATATTCGACTGAACAAATTCTTTTTTGGGGGGGTGATGCACCTGTTGACCTTATTGTCTCACATCCTATAGAGCCAATGGTTGAGGAAGTGGTCATATCGATGCAATATTTGATCGACCCCACTCTTCTCTTGAAGAGTGATAATTCTAAGGAAATGGGAGTGCCAATGCAATTTTTGGTCGATTCCGCTCTTATGGTTTTGGTTCTATACCTTCTATTCCATTTCCTTAGAATTTCTAGTACTACACCTTCTAAACTAGAGATATTTTTACTCTTCCCGATTTCTCTTCCTCCAAGTCTCGAAGAGATTCCCTTTGATGGGGGTGGTCTTATGGGGTATCCAATGCCTCTGCCTATGTCTTTTCGAGGAAGAGACATTATCCGATATAGAACGAAGATGATAACCTTCGTTAACACTTTTCCCTCCTCGACTTAGAGATATTTGGGTCTTCCCAAGCCTGTGTCAGTTCTTCGCAAGACACTGACATTCCATAGAAGGTCTGCACGGGAGCCTTGGCCTCCCCCACGACTTTCTGCCTAGAATCTCCCTAACGAGTCTCAGTTAAGCTCTTTTCCAACTCGTCTAAAAATGGAAAAGATCGTCGAGTGATTTGTCCCTTTCACACTCGTTAAAGTTGGACTTGAATGGTCATGAGTCTTAGTTAATCTCTTTTCTGGATTTCTATCAAAAATACAAAAGATTGCTGAGTGAACTTGTCTTTTTCACACTCGTAAATTAGATTTGAAAAGACGTCTATTTGGCACAAGTTTACCCCTTTTTCACACCAAGTAGACTAAAAGATATAAAAAATGAAATTTTTTGGCGTTAAGTTGTGATTGCATCGCATGCCCTTGCCTGTTGTATTGAGCCTTTAGCCCGTTCTTGTTTTTCATTATAAACTGTTCCCTAAGCAGTTTGCATCCTCAACCAAGTAGAGCCTTGTTTTTATCCTTCGCAATTTGACACCCTATATCCTGGAGGGAACATCACCCCGAGTGTCCATCTCTTACATGCATTTCCTTGCATTGAGAATAGGTATGTTCCACTGCTGGAACTAGTTTTTCTTACTTGCAACACTTGGTCCCTCCTCTATATCATAGCATTCATTTGTTATGAAAAAAAAAAAAAGACGGGTGGGAAGGGAATACTATATTGTAATTGGTAGTAGTCGTGTCGCCTTTGAACCAAGCACAAAGTTATTGAGTCCTTGTGTCATCATAATTTTGGGTTTAGCATGGCCTTAGGAAGATGATATCACTACAGAGTTTTCTCTACCAACTGGTTACTCTTCCAGTCCCTATAGAGAACGTTATTGATGCCTCCTGCATCTAATTGTCACATCATTGAGTCCATGCTACCGGAGTCCACCATATGTCTCATGCTCTTGTTCAAAGGAAGTCTATCAACCTGTGTCGGCCACTCCTCAGAAATATTGACTTTGCATGTCGGCCATACCCTCAGTTTGTCTCAGAATCACATGATACTTTGGTCTTATCATGCACCCTGGCCCTACTTTCATCATTGGTAGGTCACCTTGAACCCAAAAATCGACATTTCATCATTGGTCGTTGACTGGGTGGTTTCCCTTGTGCTCAACGACAAGACATCTATTCACACTTTGGTATTCGTGGAGTGTCTTGGATTCCATTATCCTTATTGGTGGTTTCCTCGTCTTTGTCAGCAGTTTTTCATCATTGGTTGCTATTCAGAGGGTCCTTTTCATGTACCGCTTTCATTTGGCACACACGAAAGATTCACAGGGTCATTGGTTCATGAACATGTTCTTCGCCTGATCTCCACCAAATCATGAAGCTCATGTTTTGTTCCTCATGCTGACTGATGAGAGATGCCTCAATGCTCTCCTTTCAGTGGGTCTCTTTCCATCGACTTCAGCTCATTTGTTCTGGATATGAGACCTAGAGTTTTATGAGTACCTTGAGGCTTGCATTCATTAGTGGCAAGCTCTCTCACCATTGAAATATGGGAATACATCAATGTCTCTTGATCAATGGATCTCTCAAGTGTTTGACACCAACTCCTTTATTCACATTTGTAGATATTTACTCATTGCCTTGATACCTACTTTCATTATCGGTAGGTTGTCTCACATTTGTTAATGGTATACTTCAATGACCGGTAATCAAACGATGTCTCATCGTGTTCGACCTCAACTCATTTAATCACATGATGTAGACTTGAACCATTGGCGGATAGTGTATAAGACTTGAAGACATCACTATGTGGCCACAACTTTCTTGAGCTGTTGCTTCCATTTCATTGGACCAGTACCTATTTAACTTCAGTGATCATGGGAGATCAGATTGTACTCCATGGTATACATATATCTTAAGATTGATTTTTGAGACTAGTTTCACTGGGCCTTGTTCGTGACTATAACACCTTTTGGCATATAACCACATTTGTATTTTCCTATTCATGGCCATGAACACTTGTTTGGTATATTTTCCACATGGATTTGCATTGTATTCTTGGCAGCCATGCATGCCAAGTCAATACATAATGTAATGAGCAATTGAGTTCATCCATTTGGTTCTCTACCACTCCAATTCTGGGTTATTTATAATATATTTCGACCATCACAGATAATCCTCTGATCTCACACATTAGGGGGCATTTGTTATAGAAAAAGTTTCCTCACCATTTCTATCTTGCACAGAGGGCCTTTTTCCATTTCCCTATGCAGACTTCTCATCCCTTTTTTTATGAATCCAGAGCTAAAACATACATTTTTCCACATATACGCTCCCTATCAGTTAAACAATATGCGTATATGATTGATGCTCCACTGCAGCTCGCGTATATCAGGATTTGTGCCAGAAAATAAAAAATGAGGTCAGGTTTCCATGTCATGACAAGAGATCTCTAATCCTTGGCCTTCCATATACTGGAAACATTTCAAGTCGGCCCTTCAGTTGCATTCTAGAGGCTATAAGAGCACAATTTTGAGCTATGGAAAAGAAGGAGAAAACATTCAACTTTGAGAGCAAAGTTACCCTGGAAAAATTACTTCATATTGAGTCTGCATCCCTTTGTCCCTCAAGTTTGAACACAGTGTTCAACCCCCAATCTCTTCCCTTATTGTTGAGAGGACCTCTTTACCTCTTTCTCATAAGATTTCCTTTGGTGGAGGATTGAAGTGGTGGAGACCTAGTTGGAAGGAACTTGGTTTCTCGGTTTCGAACCGCGCGGACACAAAAGTCTATAATGTTAACACTTCTGTCGATCATTTATTAATAGAAATACTCCTTTCCCATCCTATTGGTATCTTGCAATATATGATTATTATCCATGGGTGTGTTTGTAATGTCTATTAATGGATTATGCTATCTGATGTGCTGATCCCTTTTATATCATCACTATATACTTGCTTTTCTTGTTTGTTGAGAACTTCTTGCAGATATAAAGCTTTGGGTCAAAGTGCTCAACGATGGAACATCATCAAACGTTGGATCGAGGTAGGCCTTTTTCTTGTATTTCACATTAGTCTATATAGCATATGTTGGAATTGAGTTGATTTCTGTAGTCACATCTACCCGTTGTGGTTTACCCTTGGACATAGAGAGTTTTTCCCTTGTAACAAGGCCACTAGGAGGAAAATGGGTTCCATTCCATGTTATTGTATTTTGTTCCATAGCAGAGAAGAAAAAATGGGGTGGTAAATTAGAGAGCATAATAGAGGGGGTTAATGTTATGTAGTATATTAACATGCCACAGGTCTCATGTAACTCCATAGAGAGTGCCTTCTTCTTTGTACTTGCATTATTCCCATACTAGAGAAAAGAGAGAAGAGCAACCTCACCTTCTAGATGGATTTTCCTCAGTAAGTGTTTCCTATAGAAAATCTTTGTGTTATCTTTTGGATGGTGTGTCATTTTATTTTATTATTCTTCATTTTCCGCATTTTATCTATTTCATGCATGAGAGTAAAATCGGTAACTAAATATTCTGGAATCTAAAGGAATTTAACCTTCATAGTGTAGATTTCAGTTTTATTTATCATATTTGTTGTGATGAACTATTCTAGCATAATATCCATGATAGTTTATAGATCAATTAATCTGTGTCAGAGAGAGATAGATTCATCGATTCATACAAGTTCATTCCTTGAATGCACAGAATCCTACCATTGAAGGATTGTTAATGGGGTGTGCCATGTCTGAGGATATGTCACTGCCACACTAGTTCACACACCTACTTATTCGTCTAATCAGGTGACATGGAAGATTCCATGCAACAACCAGGTAGGGAAGATGACATGGTCAAGAATAAAACCTGAAAGAATTTGGAAGGCCATTCCTACTAGCCTAGAACCCATTTCTGACTACATAGTTAGTCAGTGGAATGGTCCATGAGAGTAGGTTTCCACCTTTGGTGTTAAAACCCAAAATAAGAGTCATTTTGGGAAGAGCAATTCTGACATACCACCAACCTAAGTAGGGTTTAGGGGGTTCGTTGTGTTATAGTTAATATATATATATAAATATAGGATGATGAGTACAACCATTGACATAATTTAGAGAACCAAAACTAGTGAAGTGACATGTTTACCAACATAGAAATACGGTCAATCATGTAATCATGGTAACAACACTTCCTATAGTTTTTTATGTTGTGGTCTAGTGGTAGTTTGAAGTGATTCTTATGATAATGACCAAGATTCGAATCATGGTAGGATTCTTCATTTAAGTGTGTGAGGGTGGGTTGAACTTCTTTCAAGGTTTAGCATCTATTGAGTCTTCATTTTGACATCTTTATTACCCTATATTATCCTCTATCTTAGTCAATTTTACCTCTCACATGTGCATATGTTGACCATTTCCTCCACAAATACACTAAGTGACCTTGTCCATGTGCATAGAGAGACAACTTATGTTAAAGCATGATTTGTTTTATTTTCTTGATTAAAATTGATTAAATGATTGATTATTTATGCTCCTAATTACTTTGACTATTATTTAGCAACTTCATGGCAAGGCATCACCTCATCCGGTACTTCCACTGGTCCAGTACTACAGAAACCAATTGATTTGGTACCAATACTCCTCCTAATATGGTACTCTATAGTGATCCGGTACTACCTCTACGTTCATCCGGTACCAGCTCCGGACCTCTTCCGGTACCATATTTTCACCTCTTCCGGTACCAACACTTTGCCTCTTCCGGTACTATCTCCGTGCTTCATCCGATACCGACTCTGCGCTTCATCTGGTACCATCTCTCTTCCTCTTTTGGTACCAACTTCATTCGGTACTAGCTTTGTGCTTCATCTAGTACCATCCCTCTGCCTCTTCCAGTACTAGCTTCATTTGATACCAGATTGCGCCTATTTTGGTACCAGCTCCATCTGATACTACCATCACGTTGGTCCGGTACCTATATTATGAATATGTTCATCTGGTACTAAACCCCTTCCTACATGATTCTGGTACCAACTTCTCTAGTCCGATACCAACTGTGCTAGTCTGGTACTAGACATAATTCAAAATTCTGGAATGCTTCTAGAAGAAAATTAGGCACATTGGTTTTGTCCAGAATGTTATTTTCATGCAGACACATGTGGAAGAATTCACCCATCTCACATGTGTGTACCTCCAACTCAGGGGGAATGATTATGCCAAAATTAGTAAAAATCTCAAACTTCCAACTTGCGCCTCGATTTTCGTGCATATGGTATCAGATCTAGAAATTCGAAGATATGGGTTTTGTCTAGAATATGGAAAATTGAATAAAAAGTGGACATATTTTCAAAATTAGATTTTTTTTGGAATATATGGGTGGAGCCCTAACTCGAATCTGCCCAAATTGATGAAAAACACAGATTTTGGGGATTTATCCTAAAATTGTGAAAATTGTTTTCTTAGTTTGGGGATTCGGTTTCATGCATTCCTCCATGGATTTTATGTATAAATAAGATCTCATACGTTTGAGGGAAGGAGAGGAATTATTATGCTATAATATTGGTTCTTGAAGAAAAAAGAATTGCTATGTTGTAGGGCTGATTCTTGAAGACTGTGGATTGTACACCTATTTCTCAAGTAATGATATAAATTGTAGTTCATGGAATTGATGTGTGTTATCAAACCTTTCGTTCTGTAAGTTTATTTTAAGGCTACCTTGTTGGTATGAAAAGGGCCCACCAACCCAACCAAGGTAAGCTTATTTGTATCTATTGTATATATAATTCTAGTTTGTGTATGGATACATCATTTTTGTTTTGATCATAAACATCTAACTTTATTTATGTTTTGTTTCAGTAAAAAGTTGACAAAATACAATAAAGATGTGTGGTAATTGTAAGTGAGTGAGCAATCATTTATGGAGTGAAATATAGATTTATAGAGTGTAATATGAATTTATGAGTGCAACATAGATTCTTGAGTGAATATTTTCTATCCTTGTATGTGTGTGTAGACAATCATTTGGTAGATTTAATGTTGTAGTGCTGTTTCTATCTTGCAAATCTAGGGATAATTAAGATCTCCATCATTCAACCTACATGAGCCTATAATGGAGTATCTCAACATATCTAGAGTTTCTTCCCGAATTAATTAGGTTACACCTTGCAAACACATGCACAATCAAGACCTCCATCTCTCACCCAACATGTGCCGAAAATGGAGTGTCTTCCTTCACATGTGATTTCCTCTAGCATTGATTTGTGTTTTCCTTTGAGTATATGAAGATTGTTAGCTATTATTAGTCTAGATATTGTAGGAATAGAGTTAGAGTTCATATTTCTACTTCATGAGCCTATAATGAATATACTAGTCACCTGAGCAAGAGTTTGAATCATATTTTTATGATCTTTGCTTTCTAGCTTTTGAATTGTGTGAAGATTGTTATTTTTAAAAGTGTGTGTTGGTTTATAAATGGTTTTCTTATCTATGCTATACTAAACAGACATAGGAACCTATCCGTTATCGACACATATAGTGCATCAACTCTATTGATTACGAATCCCGATCGATAATTTATGTTTGGTAATATATTATGCATATAATTGCAGCAACATTTTGGCGTCCTTGTCGGGGAGCTGTAAATGGTAATAGGTAGTATTTGAATCAGATTGATTTAATGGTTTTGGATTGGTTTTATGGATGACCTAAGGGCATAGATAAGATGATAAGATGTGATGGAAGAGCCCATGCATCCACTTTGGCGGGGTTTCTTCAAAGTTAAGTTGTCCTCTCTTCTTTTAATGCAAGTGTGGTTTTCCTTCTTTTATGCAAATTTAGTTTTATTTATGATGAGCTAACTTGTGAGAACTGATAACCTAGTGACAACAGGGTCCCAGTAATGCAAGGAGTTCAAGTTTGGTGTGTTTTATTTTTGAAAATAGTTTTAAAATTCAGATCTTTGATGATAAATCAATTTTCAGGTGTTGTAAGAACCCTTAAGTACTAATTTGTGTTGCGAGACAGGGATCATCAACCAGCTAGAGTAATTAAAGGATGATCAAGAGCTTGAAGAATGTTCCTCCAAGAAATTTCTCACATTCTAGCAGCAACTGGGATATCCACCTCTTAGGAAGAGCATATCTTCACAACATTCAAGAATCTAGTTGTCTCTCCACATGAAGATTTAGAAGTCCTGTCGGATTCCTCTTGTCAATTTGTTGAGGAGAATAAAGAATCATGGATAGAATTCAATGGAGAGAAACCGGTGTCACCTGATATTGAGGATTCCTTAGCATGCCTCTCAGTAGATCCTATATGTACTCCAAAGACCAATCATCTTGAAGAGGATAATCTGCATAACATGGTAGAGGAAGACATTCAGTGTGACCTAAACAAAGAAGAGAAACAAGAATATAGTGATCCTATTGAAATATGGTTTCAATTAATTATTAGGTCACACCACTCTTTTATTTTTCATTATTGCTTGATCTCATCGTCAAAGCAACTGGTCCTTCATACTCCGGTATGCATTAAAATTTATCTTTTAAACCCGAGTATGAATATATTTCTAACCCTATTACGCACATGGTTTCACTAGAAGTATTCCTATACTTGAAGGACATTTTATTTTGTTCAATTAGATTAGGATAGGTAAATAAATAAATAAATTTTTCACATAAGTACAATGCAACATATCTTTCATACTTTTCATAAATCAGAATGTCAAAAGTTAATAAAGAAATCAGTTTAAGATCTTTTGTTCCTATAGTAGATTTCTTTCTAAAAGTTATGATAATTTTGTTTGAAATCTTATGAGAAGGGAAGCTCTTCATCCTCTGAATGCACACATAATACTGAAAGGTTTTCAAAAACGTAGAAGGCATCCTTGTCAATAGAGGATAACACTTAAGGGAGTTCTTCATGACCTATTTCTTCAAATTTATTCTTCTTCCTTAAGTTGTTAAAAATGATGCATTCATGCTTTATCATTACCTATCTATTTTAAGACCACTATTTCACAAGGATGATCAATTAAGTGACCATTTTAATAGCATTTGAAATTGAATGTTAATTCCAAACTATTTTATTCATATCTAATAATGAAACTTTTGACATTTTCCCTAAATTGTATGTTTGTAAGCATGAATACAAATGTAGTTTTAATTAGTTCTATTGGTTTATTTTTAGCAGATGTTCACAACCCTCCGAGCAACCTTTTTTTAACATCTCATATTGTTTGCATGAGGCCACGGAAAACCTCAGGCATGGGGTAGTGGCTGTTGAGACAATAGTAGCTAGGTTTATTTCTAATAAAATGGAAGTGGCAACAAAAGCAGTGGCTAGTTTGGTTCCAAAAAGAGGAGGTTTATGCATCTCAAAAGGAGGTTGCCCAGCTATAGAGTACCTTCTTGTTACAAATATTGGAGCCCAGTCATTGAATTCGTTTGCCTTATTTTATGACACTTCCACTACAAATTCAGAGTTCCTGTATTAAGTGTTGGTACATGGTCTTTCAACATAATCAAATCACAGGTCCTATTCCATAGCATTAGAAAACACCAACAACTTCTACAAGGGGCAACCTAGAAAATTCTAGTCTATAGAACACTACCACCAGGTACCTTGTCCAATTCCCATTGAGTATTGGAATACCATTTTGTGATGATATGGTACTAGATAACATATCTACGTTCATCCGGTACTGAGAAAAAATATGCGTTCATCTGGTACTGTGGGCGAAGGTCTACATTCATCCAGTACTGGGAAAAAGCAGTGTTCATCTGGTAATGTAGGAGAGGCTCTGTGCTCATCCGATACTAAAGGAGAAGGCCTGTGCTATTTCAGTACTGGGCACAACTCTGCGTTCATCCAGTACTAAGGTGATGTAGTACTGGTAATGAGGTGTTGGTAGTCCTTATCCTGTATTCAAAGTTTTTTCTCTTTGATTGAAATGCTTCAAGTAATAGGACATATAAACTCAACATTTTTTTCATTTTATTAAGGAATTAGACTAATTGTGTATTAAACATGTGGTTACTCTCATACATCCTCATGTCCTCAATTATTGCATGCTCCCTAACGTGAACTTCCACAGGCCATCGTATACATCTCCTCATATAGAGCTCATTCATATACACCCGAAATGTTGAGAGTATGAGATAATTATACCTCTAACATGACCAATTTCACTCTTTCCATTTATATGGTGAAGAAACGTCATAATGACATGATCCAACATTATGCCATAAGCCTGTGGGGTCTGGTACTAAGCCTGTGGTCTAGTACAAGTGGTGGAATTTTGGTAAAATTGTTATGTGATAAAATGTTTGGTTATTTTCATATACAGTTTCCATCTTAAGCTATCAATATCACCATCATTATTCCTTTAAGTTCAACTTCCATGTGTATTCCTCTCTTGTTTGCTAAGATTACCAATGCATCCATCCTATTATCATTGAATTACTTTGTGAAGTGGTTGTCGTCATGAATGAGAAAAAATCATCCATCATGTCACTCTATTTTTGCTCCATGCTCTGTTCCGGTTCTACAAAATTTTGTTCTAGTACTATAGAAATTTGTTCTAGTACTGCTTTGTTCCATTACTACAAAATTCTATTCTGCTACTGCAGAATTTTGTTCTGATACTGCTCTATTCCGGTACTACAAAATTATGTTCTGGTATCATCCTGTTCTAGTACTATCTGTTTCGGTACTGCAGAAACCTGCTCCATTACTTATGTGGTACTGATGCCAAAGTGATATGATCTTTTTCATGTGCTTAACATTGTTTTCACTTCAGGTAATTAGAGGTATGGGCTAATCTTTTCATGTTGTTTCTATCAAGGATCATTTAAGTCTTTTGTTGAATTGTTCTTTACTCTCATGTACATCTTCCTCCTACATTTATACACTCAGCCCTAAATGAATCATCCTTGCTATCCTTTAACAAGATATTTTCACATTTATCTCTATATGATAATGGGTTTACCCGTCTTATTACCTCATCATTTTGAAAAAGTGGTTGCTAACTAAAATATCCATTGAAAAGTGGTGACACCATTATGTCTAATACTAACCCAGTTGATTCAACAAGTTCTTATCCAAGTTTATCTTTACAAGTTTCTCTTGAAAGGTATTGATGAAAACCTCATGTGGTGGACCACCCTTGCAAAACCTCAATGAACTTTTATGAGAACCCTAATAGGATTAACTAGAGAGACCTCTTAGTCATTATTCGAGATGTTCCATTATACATTGAATAGTTGAGATTTAAGTCTAATGTGGATGATGTCACCCTTGGGATATTGCAAGCAGTCAATTATGTGCCTAAGAACTCTAAAACACTCTCGTACCACCTGCCTTCGTTACACTCTAAAACTGTCAATGAACAATATACATCATTCTAAATATTTTGATTAATATAATAAAAAAGAAGTATCAGGAAGTACAAGTAAACCCGTCGAGGTACTGAATAGGCCTACTGGCAGCGGGGCCATCCTTGTATGGTACTAAGGTAAACCCGTTGAGGTACTGAACAGTTTTGCTGGCAGCGAGGATATGTCGGGTAAAGGGAGTTGAAAAACATATAGTGGCACACCTACAACTGAACAAAAACCCTTGGGTCTCATTCTAAAGCATTATCAAATCAAGGCTAGGAGATGATCTTTATATCTCTCGGATGATGTTCTTAAGAACCTTCAAGTATCCCCTTTAGAGTTCTATCTTTAAAATAAATAGGTTTGCATGAAAGTGGGACCCTCAGTATATGTAATTCACCTTACCTAAGCAAGAAGAGATTCATCTCTAAAAACTTAGATAAGAAATGAGTTAATCATCTTGGGATGTATTCTTTTATGTGTTCCTCTCTTCAAATGAGATCTAAACTATTCTTATATCACTTTTATTTTAAAGGTAATCTAGCCAGGGGGCCTATTAGTCAAAGTCATTATGAAAAATCTTGGCCACTATCCTATAATCATATTAGAGTCACAACCAGCCCTTTCTCCTAACACTACAACAAATCCCTGTGATTAGCTCCCTTTTCTGCTTCCACTTGCTATTTTAATGTATTTTTATCCATTTTTTTGCTAAAGTCGATGCTATTTATTGGGAGGGATCTATTTATGGAGCTATTTGCACCGAGAAACAAAACTGGGCACAAACTAGGCACAGTTAGCGCCTAATTTAGCTCCTTATTTAGCTCCCAGTTTAGCTCCCAGTTTAGCTCCCTGTTTATCTCCCAGTTTATCTCCCTGTTTAGCTCCCATTTTTGCTCCTAGTTTTTCTCCCATTTTAGCTTCCAGTTTATCTCCCAGTTTAGCTTCCATATTAGCTTCATTTTTAGCTTCTATTTTGGCTTCCAATTTAACTCCCAATGTGCCTAAACAGTAATTTTGTTGAGATTTTTTGGGTTAAGTGGATAGGGGCTTTGGGGATTAGGTTATTTAGGGATTTTAGGTCTAGGGATTAAGGGTTCAGGGATTAGGGGTTACTGTTTAAGGGATTAAGGGTTACCATTTAAGGGATTAAGGGTTAAGGGATCATGGATTACATTTTAAGGGATTAAGGGTTAATGGCTAATGGATTTCGGGCTTAGGGGTTAGGCAGTTTAATGATTAATTGATTAGGGATTATATATGGTCAAGGGATTAATGACATGCATTGACCCTACACATAATCATTTAGATCGTCCATGTCTCATTTTCATCATCTGTCATTTCCATATGTAGAATCTTTGTGGAACTGATCTCTTGAAATGCCATGGAACTTCCAATACACCCATCACAAATATTGTCTTCCACCGACCCCTCACAATGAGTAGTGAATGGGGACAATGTTGAAATTTCTTCATCTTGTGCATGTATGCATCGAAATTTGACATGGTTAGACTAGACACATGCGTTGATGGTATGGGAGGGTTTCAAGACTCAAGGATGTCTGATGTCCCCACATAATCTTTGAGATCATCCATGTTTTCATCAATGTTCCTAATGAACGTCTCATTGTCATCATTCGTCATTTCCATCTGTAGAATCTTTGTTGCAACTTTCTTGAAATGTCATGGAACTTCCAATTCACCCACCAAAAATTTCATGCACCGACCCCACATAGTGAGCATTGAATGGGGCCAATGTTGAAATTTTTTCAATATGTAACTGTATGCATCACAATTTGACATGGTTAGACTAGACACATGCCTTGACGGTATGGGAGGGTTTCAAGACTCAAGGATGTATGATGTCCCCACATAATATTTGAGATCATCCACATTCGCATCAACGTTCAGTGTGCATGTCTCATTGTCATCATTCGTCATTCCATTCTATAGAATCGTTGTTAGAACTATCTTGAAATTTGACACGGAACTTCCAATACACCCATCACAAATTTCTTCCATCGAACCTACACAGTGAGAAGTGAATGGGGCCAACATTGAAATTTTTTTAATCTATTCCTGTATGCATTGAAATTTGACATGGTTAGACTAGATAGTTGCCTTGATGGTATGGGAGGGTTTCAAGACTTATGTATGTTTGATGTCCCAACATAATATTTGAGATCGTCCATGTTTGCATCAATGTTCAATATAATGGATGTCTCATTGTCATCATTCAATATTTCCATCTATAGAATATTTGTCGGAACTCTCTTGAAATGTCATGGAACTTCCAATACACCCATCACCAATGTCAATGTCATTTTGCATCGACCTCACATAGTGAGCAGTGAATCGGGCCAACGTTGAAATATATTCAAACTGTTCATGTATGCATCGAAATTCCACATGGTTAGACTAGGCACATGCCTTGACAGTATGGGAGGGTTTCAAGACTCAAGGATGTCTTATGTCCCCACATAATATTTGAGATCATCCATGTTTTCATCAACTTTCATAATGGATGTCTCATTGTCATCATTCATCGTTTCCATATATATAATCTTTTTTGGAACTCTCTTGAAATGTCATTGAACTTCTAATTCATCCACCACAAATGTCATGCACTGACCCCACATAGTTATCAATGAATGGCGCCAGCGTTGAAATTTCTTCAATATGTTCCTCTATGCGTCAAAATTTGACATGGTTAGAATAGACACATGCCATGACAATATGGGAGGGTTTCAAGACTCAAGGATGTATGATGTCCCCACATAATATTTGAGATCTTCCATGTTTGCATCAACGTTCATAATGGATGTCTCATTGTCATCATTCGTCGTTTCCATCTATATAATATTTGTTAGAAATCTCTTGTAATTTCATGGAACTCCCAATTTACCCACCACAAATGTCATGCACTAACCCTGCATAGTGAGTAGTGAATGGGGCCAACGTTAAAATTTATTCAATATGTGGTTGTATGCGTCGAAATTTGACATGGTTAGACTAGACACATGCCTTGATGGTATGGGAGGGTTTCAAGACTCAAGGATGTATATTGATGTCCCCACCTAATATTTGAGATCATCCACATTTGCATCAACATTCATCATGCACGTCTCATTGTCATCATTCATCATTCCCTTCTATGGAATCGTTGTCAGAATTATCTTGAAATTTTACATGGAACTTCCAATACACCCATCACAAATTTCTTCCACTAAACCCACATAGTGAGAAATGAGTGGGGCCAATGTTGAAATTTTTTCAATTTGTGTTTGTATGCATCGAAATTCGACATGGTTAGATTAGACACATGCCTTGAAAGTATGGTATGGTTTCAATACTTAAGGATGTTTGATGTCCCCTCATAATATTTGAGATCGTCCATATTTGCATCAATGTTCAATATAATGGATGTCTCATTGTCATCATTCGTCATTTCCATCTATAGAATCTTTGTCGGAACTCTCTTGAAATGTCATGGAAGTTCCAATGCACCCATCACAAATGACATCTTGCATCAACCTCACACAATGAGAAGTGAATGGGGCCAACATTGAAATTTCTTCAAACTGTGCCTGTATGCGTCAAAATTCAACATGGTTAGACTAGACACATGCCTTGACGGTATGGGAGGGTTTTCAAGACTCAAGGAGGGTTTCAAAATTCCACTATGCATCAACATTCATCATAAACATCTCATTTTCAATGTTTGTCATTCCCTTCTATAGAATCGTTCTCAAAAATATCTTGAAATTTGACATGGAATTCCAATACACGCATCACAAGTTTCATGCACTGACCCCCCATAGTGAGTAGTGAATGGGGCCAACATTGAAATTTCTTCAATATGTGCCTGTATGTGTCAAAATTTGACATGGTTAGGTTAAACACATGCCTTGACGAAATGGGAGAGTTTCGAGACTTAAGGATGCATATTGATGTTCCCACATAATCTTTGAGATCATCCACATTTGAATCAACATTCATCATGCAAGTTTCATTGTCATCATTCTTCATTCCCTTATATAGAATTGTTGTCAGAACTATCTTGAAATTTGACATGGAACTCCCAATATTACACCCATCACAAATGTCATGCACCAACCCCACATAGTTAGTAGTGAATGGGGCCAACATTGAAATTTATTCAATCTGTGCCTATATGTGTCTAAATTTGACATGGTTAGATTAGACACATGCCTTGATGGTATGGGAGGGTTTCAATACTCAAGAATGTTTGATTTCCCTCCATAATCTTCTAGATTTTCCATGTTTTCATTAACGTTCATTGTCATCATTCGTCAATCCCTTCTATAGAATATTTTTCATAACTCTCTTTAAATGTCTTGGAACTTACAACATGCCCATCACCAATGTCATCCACCAACCTCGCATAGAGAACAGTGCATGGGGCCAATGTTGAATTTTCTTCAAAATGTGACTGTATGTGTTGTAATTTTACATGTTTACACTAGGTGCATGCCTTGATGGTATGGGAGGTTTTTAAGAATTATGGACATCTTTCTCTTCATCATTTCCATCATCATGGTTTTCATTTCCATCATCATCATATTCATCATGACCCGATTTCTCCATCCATGCCAACAAAGATCAAACTTGACATACCCATGTTTACAACGAAACCTAATGATTAATAAACCATGATTTTATTAATTTGAGACATCCCAAAAGAATTTTATAGGCTCCAACATGAAAGTGGGTTAATTGTTAAAGGGTTAGGGATTATATCGGGTGAAGGGATTAATGACATCAATCGACCCTAACTGGTTACCAGTGAATGAAGCCGACATTGAAATTTCTCTAAGTTGTGCCTGTATATGTAGAAATTTGACATGGTTATATTAGGAACATGTAGCTTAATAGTATGGGAGGGTTTCAAGACTCAATGATTTTTTATGTCCCCGCATAATATTCAATATTGTCCATGTTTCAAGGGGTTAGGGGTTAGATGGTATAAAGGTTAAGGTATTAGGTTTAGGCTTAGTGAAATATTTCAATTTGTTTTAAAATATAATTTAATGAATAAACTTTGGATACATTAATTATCCTAATTGTTTGGATTTACAATGATTTACATATACGATATATTTAATTATATTTTTTAACAATTGCTAATAAATGACCACTAACCATGCTAACTCTTATATAAGTAATACTAATTTTTTTTCCAACAATTCATAGAAAAGATTGAACACTTTAAGGATATTGCCAAAAGTAAATTGTATCATCAAAAATCATACTGAAGCATTTCATGAAAGTTTGGGCCATAGGAAATAACGCCATTTTAAAAACTGGATTACAAATAATTTTGAAAATTTAGAAGTCTTGGTCATTAACATTATTGTCTGCAACAATGTCATCCAGTTTATCATTGTCAATGTTCGTATGTTCTTTCAATTATTTAGTATTATCGTCATCCTCTTCTTGATCTGCATCATCTTCATCATCATTGAAATTTGACTGTATACCATCTATATTGTTACCAGATGTATAATTTGTATCATCATTTTCTATACCATCCATATTGTTGTATTCCATAAAATCATCTAACTCTGGATTGTTGTCTTCTTATGCCTAAACATAACCATCTTCAACATCATCATGGATGTTAATTTCTTCGATGTTCTCTAATCCATATCTCTCATTTTGCTGGACATCATTGTTGTGCTCAATATCCACTAATGCATCGTCACATACATGCCTTAATATTAGATCATAATGTATGACAAATATCCATTTCGGGTCCAAAATATCTTCATAGAAAAATACCTGCACATGAACAACATACATATATTAGAAATATCTTATAACACTTTTATTTATTAATAAACACATATACTATCACAAAAAACTATGAATCAATAGATTAATGATCACTATTGCTTCTTATTTGAGTTAAAGAAATACCTGCTCACAATGAATTGGTAGAACATAAGGCTCCTTATCCTCCAGTAGGAACCTCGAGGAATCTATAGAAAACAATCCACAATGGGTATCATTTCTTTGTGTCCTCTCAAATGCTACATACCATATACATTTAAATATACAACATTTAAAAGAGCGGTAATCCAACTCAATAATTTTTTGGATTTTTCCAACATCTTGTAGATTCCCTTCAATAATATTCTTATCTTTTGATCTTGCTCGACTGGATTGCTTGAAATCAACCATGATGCCTGTAACACCCTATTTCCCCCAGTTTGTAAAAATAACTGGACTGGCCAGAACTGTGGCAAACTCATGAATGTGAATATGTGATGTGAATGGACCTTATGGAAAAGGTCAATGAATGTGAATAACATTATGAATTTATATTGCAGGACTGCTGAGAG
>ML776998.1:434932-464410 GCA_009831015.1 Picea engelmannii
GAGAACCAAAAGCGGCTCGCTGGCCCCGAATTAAATGCCTCGCAGGCTAGCAGGTTGATGGCTCCTCAGGAATTAATGAGGGATGGGGAGGAAAATATCCTTATCTACCTCAGATAGTACCCTGGGTGAACCTCCCCATAGAGATACCCTCCACGAAAATTCCATCAAGAACCGGGAAAACGAATGTGAAGGCGTAAGGCCTTAGTAACCCTGCACGAAGAGGAACGATCCTCTTGAAAACCTGAAATGGCAGCATAAGGATGAAGCATCGAATCGACGGATGAGATTTTGTCGAGAGATCTATGGTCAGTCATGACTGTCAGATCAGAGGGAGAAGATGGAGTGTTAAGTTCCTTAACCCTGATAGGTACTAATCGATGGACGAGATTCCATCGGGAAACCTGGGGTCACGCATGACCATTAGATTGGTAGGAGTAAGAAGGGTGTTAAATGCCTTACCCCTTTGTTTTATATGTCTTCGTGGATAGTGAATAATTCAAGACCGTAGATCTCCTAGGTCCATGGGGGTATCTGGACTGTTGGATTCTCCACGTCCAGGGAGTCGTGGAAGAATGCACGGGTAGGAACCAATATGAGCCATCAGATCTCGGCTAGAAAAATCCGAAAACCATTGCATCTGTTAGGAGTTACCCGAGGATTAAGACCCCAGTGTATAGGGGGAGAAAGCCCCAGAGTATACCTGAGTCGTCCGAATGGCGGAGGCCACGTGTCGTAATATCTCCCATTTCAGGAAATCGGGAATCCTGATGACGAGAGTTCAGGATTTTCCCTGGTGAAAACCCTAGAGTAGATCTGAGCCGTCTGAATGATGAAGGCCACGTGTCGTAAGATCTCCCATTTCGGGAAATCAGGAATCGCAGAATCGAGAATCCTAATGACGAGAGTTCAGGATTTTCCATGGTGAAAACCCTAGAGTAGATATGAGTTGTCTGAATGACGGAGGCCACGTGTCATAAGATATCCCATTTTAGGAAATCGGGAATCACGGAATCGTCAATCCTGATGATGAGAGTTCGGGATTTTCCATGTTGAAAACCCCAGAGTAGATCTGAGTCGTCCGAATGATGAAGGCCATGTGTCGTAAGATCTCCCATTTCAGGAAATTGGGAATCGCAGAATCCAGAATCCTGATGATGAGAGATCGGGACTTTCCATGGTGGAAATCCCAGGAAAGATCTGGACCGACCAAATTTACGGAGGCTACGTGTCGAAATATTAGCCACACCGGGAAACCGGGGATCAAGATTTCGAACTCTCGTGATGATAAATCCCTATGGAAGGACGAGATTATTTCGGAGGATCTCAGGGTCTGTAACGACCGTCGGATGTGAGGAAGAGATGTCGGCTTTAAGCTAGGGCACGAATGCACATTAAGGAAAGTAACAAGCAGATCTGGACAACCAGAGTCCACCCACCCAGATCTACAGCTGAGGTTTCATTCCGGAGCCCCCTTGCCGTTCTTCCTTTAGCGGTGGGGGGGGGGTGGCTTGGAATCGGTCGTGCAACTCTCGAACAACTAAGATTAATTCACCTCGATCAACGGTGCTCAGGTGAATTTCGGACCCCCCTTGCCATTCTGCCTTTAATATGGGGGGGGTCCGGAATAGTGTGGCATGTGAAGTAGGGCCCCCCTCCTGTCCTGTTGACTTCCGTGTCACATTTCCCCTCTGCCACCTGTACTCCACTTAACCGTGCGACGGGGCCTCTTCTAATTGGATGTTCTCTAGCCCTGTTGGGATTTGTTCCTATTTTCCATTTGCTAACCTTGTAGGGATTCATCCCTATTGGCCGGTCGCTAACCTTGTCAGGGTTCAATGGTTGCAGAGTCGAACTATTCGACATCACTATAGCACCGAGGCGCGAAATACAAAGAGGCACTATGTTTATTTGAATTATGATCATGACCCACGAACACATAGGAACAGAGTAAGAGATAGAGCTATCTTGCACTAGGCCTCCATAGGTAATTCGGGGGCTCTGATTTTGCAGAATTCAACAAAAAAATTTGATTGAGGTAGTGGGTATTTGACAAAGTGGTATCAGAGCATGGTTACAACACTCAGACTGATTGGGCTCATGAACGATTTGCGCATAAGCTTCGTTCGAAGCACTCCTACGAGGAGTAACCCCCTAACTTAACTCTCTTGTCGAGGATTAAAACTTGGAAATGAGAACCCGACTGTGTATGCATGTGAAAGTGTTATAAATTTATGCGTAGGTTATAACATGTATTTAACTCTTGACTAATAACCAACGTTTGTCTTTTCACCCAAGCGAACGATCAACCGTGGGAATTTACAGACGTATAGAATGGTGACTCCCCAAGAAATGGGAGAAGGCTCCCGCAATAGAGACGAAGAGTCTGACAAAAGAAGAGAAATGGGAACCCCTCCAAATCTAGCCGAGACTGTGAGGAGTCTCATGGTTGAATTGCAAATATGCAAGGCTGACAATGAAAGGATGATGAAAGAACAAGAAAAGCAAACTGAAATTAATGTAGTTTTACTACAGAGCTTATCCGACCTACAATGACAAATGCAGCATGAACCCGAGATGTAGAAACATGGTCATATTAGTGGCCATACTTAGAGGAGCACCTCAAGGAAGGTTCACCCCAGAGGTAAAGGACTAGTGCCAGATGATTCCACTTAGAAGGAAGCTAGCGATTCAGAAGGCTCTTCCAGTAGCAGGACCAATTCCTATTCTCAAAGAAAACAGAAGAAGCAAAAGACTTCCAAGGGTCATAAATTTGAGGAATTCAGAAAGGCCAAATCTCCCTCCTTCGATGGTGAGATAAAGAAGGGAGAGGAAGCCAAGGCCTGGCTACTTGGACTGAAGAAATATTTCAGGGTCCATGATTTTTCAGAGAATTTGAAGGCCCGAGTGGCCACTTTCAATCTGAATGAAAAGGCTTCCATCTGGTGGGAAGATCTTAAGAATATGAAAGGGGTCCGCGAGGAGGACCTGTCCTGGAAAGAGTTTGAAAAGTACTTCTGGAAGAAGTATTTGTCGAAAAAATATTTCGACGAGAAGGCTAAAGAGTTTTATGAACTCAAACTGGGGAAACTCACTATAGAGGAATATGTCAACAAATTCCTCGACTTATTGAGATATGTACCCTACATCAAAGTAGAGAAGGCGAAGGCGCAATGCTTCATCAATGGGCTACCCAAGGAATACCGAAACCGAATTGAATTTGATGAGCCAGAGACCTTAGAAGACACTATTCGAAAGGCGACATATTGTCATGAACAATATGGACATCGGGAAGAGTCTTGTGGAGACTAGAAACAAAAGAGTGGTTCGAGGTTTCAGAAAAAGGGGATCAAATCCTCAGGATTTAAAAACTACAAGAAGAACCCAAGAATGAACTTTCCAGCCTGGAGTGTACTCCAACAGAACTTTCCATCATCATGCGGAAATAAAACTTCTGGACCTATACCAGTGAATACTGATAACCCAAAGAGATAACCTATGAAATGTTGGGGTTGTGAAGAAGAGAATCTCCTGAGAGACTGTCCACACCGACAACAGAACATTTGGAAAGTTTATAACATTCAGGAAGCTACCACAGTCAATGATGTGGCAAGGAGTGTGCCGCAGATTTATGCAGCATTGGATAATAACCAAGCTGACCACCAAGCTTCAGTGGTGGAAATAGAAGGTATGATTTTCAACCATCTGGTGTCTATTTTGATTGACCCTGGTTCAAATTTGAGTTATATAGCCCCTAAGACTATGGATAAGTGTAAGCTACAGTCAAAAAAACAAACCAAGCCATGGTTGGTACAATTAGCAATTGGCACCAAAAGAAGGGTAGCAGAGGTCACACCAGCCTGCTAGTTAATGTTGGGTGAATTCCCCACCCAAGAAACCCTTAACGTATTACCCCTGGGATCATATGATCTGTTGATTGGTATGGACTGGCTGGCCGCCCATAAAGCCAAACTGGACTGTTACCATAAAACCTTAGAATGTGTGAGCAAAGAAGGAAAAAGGATAACCCTTCAAGGGATCTGAAAATTGGTCTCGGTGAGGCAAATATCAGCCCTGCAAATGGGAAAGTATTGTCGAAAGGGATGTCCCCTATATGCAATACAGGTGTTGAAAACAATCGAAGGTGCTAAACCAAGCCCTGATGATCACTCTATCCCGAGAGAATACAGAGATGTGTTTCCGGAAGAGGTACCGGGCATACCTCCGAGAAGATACATTGACGTCTCGATAGAGCTCGCACCAGGAGCAGTGTCGGTGTCTAGGACACCCTACCGGATGAGCACACCTGAGTTAGTGGAACTCAAATTACAATTGAAAGAAATGATGGATAAGGGTTATTTTTGACCCAGCGTGTCCCCATGGGGTGCACCAGTCCTGTTTGTGAAAAAGAAGGATGGCACTCTTAGACTGTGCATAGATTATAGACAACTTAATAAAGTAACCATAAAGAACAAGTACCCCTTGCCCAGGATCGATGATCTATTCGATCATTTGGGAGGTGCGTCTATTTTCTCAAAGATTGACTTAAGGTTGGGATACCATCAAGTCTGAATAAAGGGTGAAGAAATCCATAAAACCGCTTTCCGGACACGGTATGGTCACTATGAGTTTGTGGTAGTGCCATTTGGGTTAACCAATGCCTCTGCCACTTTCATGTGCTTAATGAACAATGTACTCAGTAAATTCTTAGATAAATTTGTACTAGTTTTTATTGATGACATATTAATCTACTCTAAGAATAGGGAAGAACATGAAGAGCATCTTAGACTTGTGTTGCAAGTGCTAAGAGAGCATCATCTCTATGCTAAATTTAGCAAATGTAACTTCTTTCAGAAGAAAATACATTACTTGGGACATGTTCTGTCCGAGGAAGGGGTAGCAGTAGATCCTGACAAGATCAGCTCTATCATGGAATGGCCTACCCCAAAGGATGTCTCAGACATCAGATCCTTTATGGGATTGTCGGGATACTATAGGAGATTTATAAAAGGATTCTCCAAGATTTGTTGTCCAATCACTGCCCTCCAGAAGAAGGGGACAAAATTCCTGTGGACTCAACAATGTGAAGAAAGATTTCAAACCTTGAAACATCTACTAACCCATGCACCCATGTTGAAAATTGTTGACCCAGAAGCTGACTTCCTTGTGTGCACATATGTCTGTAAGGAAGGGCTCGGAGGAGTCCTTATGCAGAAAGGAAGTGTGATCTGCTATGAATCCCAAAAATTGAATGAACATGAAGTCAACTATGTGACTTATGATCTATAACTGGCTGCCATAGTGCATGCCTTGAAAATGTGGAGGCATTACCTCCTGGGAAGAAAATTTGTACTTATGACAGATCACTGTGGATTGCGGTATTTGTTTGATCAACCAAAGCTCAATGCTAGACAAGGTAGATGGATGGCCCTCCTTAGCGAATTTGATTTTGAAATCAAACACATTAAAGGGAAAGAGAATAGGGTGGCCGATGCCCTTAGAAGAAGCATGAAAACAATTCACTTGGCAGCGGTGAGTACCTGCGAGACAAATGTCAAGAACATAGTCAGAAATGCACAAGAAACAGATTCCTTCATTCAGACTGTGACCCTATACCTACAGCAAGAACCCGCTCGAGAAAAATATGAAGGCTATCAGATGATCAAAGGAGGTCTGCTCACTTACAGAGATAGACTGTACATTTCAAATTGTGACAACTTGAAGAGGTTCATTATGGATGAAATACATAAAAGACCATACACTGGTCACCCAGGATACCAGAAAATGATCACTGCCACCCGGAAACAATTTTATTGGCCTGGATTGAAGAAAGACATAGCCAAATATTTGGCCCAATGCATAGAATGACAATAGTTTAAAGAAGAAAATCAACACCCAGCAAGACTATTACACCCTTTACCCATCCTAGAATGGAAATGGGAAACCATCTCCATGGATTTTATCACTGGATTGCCGACTTCAACCAAGCAGAATGATGCCATTATGGTAGTGGTGGATAAACTGAGAAATTCTGCTCATTTCATCCCCGTCAAATCAACCTGCAAGGTGATAGATATCACCCAGATATTCATGAAAGAGGTATTCAGATTGCATGGTATGCCGAAAGAGATAGTGTCTAACAGAGACACAAAATTTACTTCCAATTTCTAGAAATCTCTGATGGCTGGATTGGAGACCAAATTGTTTTTCAGCACTGCCTATCACCCTCAAACCGACGGATAGACAGAAAGAGTGAATCAGATATTAGAAGATATGTTAAGGATGCATGTAATGCATCAACCCAGGAAATGGGAAGACTACCTGCCATTGGTAGAATTCGCCTACAACAACGACTACCAAGCATCCTTAAAAATGAGTCCCTTCGAGGTCCTCTATGGTAGACCGTGTAATACTCCAGTCAGCTGGAGTAATCCTGTAAATAGGATTTCTTTTGGACCTGACATGTTGAAAGAAATGGAGCAACAAGTGACTCAGATATAACAAAATCTGAAGATCGCTCAGAACCGACAGAAAAGTTATGCTGATCAAAAGAGAACTCCAAGAGAGTTCAAAATGGGAGACCATGTATATCTCAGAATTAATCCCAGAAGGAGTTCCCTCAAAACGAGAGCTTGTGCCAAGTTGGCACCCCGGTATTGTGGACCCTTTGAGGTTCTAGAAAGAGTGGGACCTGTAGCCTATTGGCTAGCACTTCCTCCCACAGTAGAAGCACATAATGTTTTCCATGTTTCATTATTGAAGAAATATGTACATGATGCTAATCATATAATTGACTGGTCTGTGATGCAGGTGGAACCGGAGGGAGAATTTCTACTAGAACTCCAATGCATATTGGACAGAAAGGAAACCCCACTCTGGAACCGAACCATTGCACAGGTAAAGGTGCAATGGAGACATTTTGGCCCAGATGAGGCTACATGGGAAATGGAGGATGCCATGAGACAGGCATATCCGATTTTGTTTACTTCTGTTCATACAATTCATGTTAAAAGATAAAAACATTGAGGACGATGTTCCTTTAAAGGGGAGGGAATTGTAACACCCTGTTTCCCCCATTTTGTAAAAATAACTGGACTGGCCAGAACTATGGCAAACTCATGAATGTGAATATGTGATGTGAATGGAACTTATGGAAAAGGTCAATGAATGTGAATAACATTATGAATTTATATTGTAGGACTGCTGAGAGGGGATGTGCAGAAAAAGAGACCACGATGATGGTGGAAGGCACCTGGAAATGTGGCATTAACTTCCACCGAGAATTAATACCGTATTTGGACTTCACTTGCCCGGAGAACCAAAAGAGGCTCGCTGGCCCCAAATTAAATGTCTCATAGGCTAGCAGGTTGATGGCTCCTCAGGAATGAATGAGGGATGGGTAGGTGAACCACCCATCCGTAGAGCCATCATGATTGACTAGTGCGAGGGAAATTGCACCACACACAACCTCGCAAGAGGATAAGGCGTGGGGTAGAGGCGATTTGGGGGCAGACGTGAGGGGAAGAAGAGAACTCTGGCAATATGCAGAATGAGTGATAGCAGAGAGGAAGGAGAGTAACCTTCGCTCTTGGTCACTAGGAAACAAAGACGCAGTCTCACAACATCGTGGTCTCATCTCGGGGGTGGCTAGTGGTAAATCTGTTGGGAGTCGCTGAGCCTACGGTTGGGTGGAAATGAGTACCACTCTCATAAGTTGCTTGACCCCTGGTGTTATTTCTGATAAGTGTTTTGCCTTTGGAATCTTGAAATATATGTATTCTGATAATTATGATCATAAGCTGTGAAACTGTGAATGATTTCATTATAAGAATGTTTGTATGGTATTTTGATCAGTAGTAGTAGTTGTATATTTGTATGAAAAGACTACGTATGGCTTATGTCCTCATGAATCGTTATTTATATGCGTACTGATCTAATTCAGACTTCACGTCTGGTTCTCGGGAGGACGATATCCTTATTTGCCTCAGATAGTACCCTGGGTGAACCTCCCTATAGATATAACCTCCTCGAAAATCCCATCAAGAACTGGGAAAACGAATGTGAAGGCGTAAGGCCTTAGTAACCCTGCACGAAGAGGAACGATCCTCTTGAAAATCTGAAATGGCAGCATAAGGATGAAGCAACGAATCGACGGATGAGATTCTGTCGGGAGATCTGTGGCCACTCACGACCGTCAGATCGGAGGGAGAAGATGGAGTGTTAAGTGCCTTAACCCTAATAGGTACTAATCGATGGATGAGATTCCATCGGGAAACCTGGGGTCACGCATGACCGTTAGATTGGTAGGAGTAAGAAGGGTGTTAAATTCCTTACCCCTTTGTTTTCTATTTCTTCGTGGACAACGAAGAATTCAAGACCGTAGATCTCCCAGGTCCATGGGGGTATCTGGACCATTGGATTCTCCACGTCCAGGGAGTCGTGGAAGAATGCACGGGTAGGAACCAATATGAGCCGTCAGATCTCGGCTGGAAAAACCCATACAGTCGTTGGATCTATCAGGAGTTACCCGAGGATTAAGACGTCAGTGTATAGGGGGTGAAAGCCCCGGAGTAGATCTGAGCCATCCGAATGACGGAGGCCACGTGTCATAAGATCTCCCATTTTGGGAAATCAAGAATCCTGATGACGAGAGTTTGGGATTTTCCCTAGTGAAAACCCCGGAGTAGATCTGATTTTTTCGAATGACGGAGGCCACGTGTCGTAAGGTCTCCCATTTCAAGAAATCGGGAATTGTAGAATCGGGAATCCTGATGACGAGAGTTCGGGATTTTCCATGGTGAAAACCCCGGAGTAGATCTGAGCCATCCGAATAACGGAGGCCACATGTCATAAGATCTCCCATTTCGGGAAATCAGGAATCGCAGAATCAAGAATCCTGATGTTGAGAGTTTCAGGATTTTCCATGGTGAAAACCCCGGAGTAGATCTGATTTGTCCGAATGATGGAGGCCACGTGTCGTAAGATCTCACATTTTGAGAAATCGAGAATCACAGAATCGGGAATCCTGATGATGAGAGATCGAGACTTTCCATGGTGGAAATCCTGGGACAGATTTGGACCGACCAAATTTACAGAGTCTACGTGTCGAAAGATTAGCCACACCAGGAAACTGGGGATCGAGAGTTCGAACTCTCGTGATGATAAATCCCGATGAAAGGATGAGATTCTTTCGGAGGATCTCAAGGTCTGTAACGACCGTCGGATGTGAGGAAGAGATGTCGACTTTAAGTTGGGGCGCGAATGTGCATTAAGGAAAGTAACGAGAAGATCTGGACGGCCAGAGTCCACTCGCCCAGATCTACAATTGAGGTTTCATTCTGGAGCCCCCTTGTCGTTCTTCCTTTAGTGGTGGGGGGAGGGGGTCCGGAATCGGTCGTGCAACTCTCGAACGGTTGAGATTAATTCACCTCGATCAACGGTGCTCAGGTGAATTCTGGACCCCCCTTGCCATTCTACCTTTAATGTGCGGGGGGGGGTCCGAAATAGTGTGGTGTGTGAAGTAGGGCCCCCCTCCTGTCCTGTTGACTATCGTGTCACATTTCCCCTCTGCCACCTGTACTCCACTTAACCATGCGACGGGGCCTGTTCTAATTGGATGTTCTCTAGCCCTGTTGGGATTTGTTCCTATTTTCCATTTGCTAACCTTATAGGGATTCATCCCTATTGGCTGGTCACTAGCCCTGTCGGGGTTCGGTGGTTGCAGAGTCGAACGATTCGACATCACTATAGCGTCGAGGCGCGAAATACAAAGAGGCACTGTGTTTATTTGAACTATGATCATGAACCGTGATCACATGGGAATGGAGCAAGAGATAGAGCTAGCTTGTGCTAGGCCTCCATAGGTAATTCGGGGGCTCTGATTTTGCAGAATTCAATGAAAAAATTTGATTGAGGTAGTGGGTATGTGACAATGCCACAATCAAAGGATTGTCTTTTTATATCTACACTTTCTACATGATAATGTCGTCCATATGCCCACATTGCAGGATATTTCCTCGCCCGTGAAAGACCATTTATTTAAGTGAAAACAAATATAATGGTGAATATTAAAATAGTTAATAGTGTCAAAATTGTAAGGAAACAACATTTTGTAAAATTCCAACTGTACTTTTCTTTCACATCCTCTACACATGTTTATTTCATCTTCAGCTATGTTTGAATCTATACATGCATCTTCTATTTGATTTTGAATTTGTTCAGTAACCCATTCTAGAGTGCAATCTTTTCCCCATTCCCCAAGCAGATCACTGTGAAGTGGAGTGTTCCTTGGGTTGGATCTCTTAAACTGTCTCCTTGATTCTAACACTTCTCTCTTTTTATCATACAAATCAATCCATTTGTTCATAAATCCCATGTGGTACATAATGAACTTGTTGAGTATTGGACTTTCGTCTACACCTATTACATGTTAACATGTTTATTTCAAACTCCAAATGTTATTCAATTAATTTGATAGATAAATTACAAAGACAATTAATGATTGCAAGGAAAACAACCACATTAATGATTGTGAATTTACTTACTAATTTCTACTTGAACACCATTAGATTGTGTTTTTTCTCCATCAATAATATCTGATGCTCGTTATTCATCCCAGAAGCGTGGCCCATCTTCAAAATCCTTAACAAGGAATTCACATAGGAATAAAAATGATTCATTCAATACATACCCTTCAGCCATACAACCCTCTGGATGTGACTTTTGTCGGACATATATTTTTAGATTTTTCATATACCTCTCAAAGAAAAACATCCACCTCGTTGATACGACACCCGCCAATTCAATGTCATCAACTAGGTGTATAAGTAAATGGACTTGTAGGTCCACGAAACTTGTATGGAGGTCCTTCTCAAATACACATACAATTTATGCAATTTCCTTCTTCCATTTTGGTACTTCACATTCATGGATATCCTTGGAGGTTACCCACCTATTATAAGAATAGTAAATTTGTATGAACCTTTAGTGAAAAATTAAAATGGCATATAATATCTCCATGTCTCTCACACATGAACATTTCATACCACATACCTTGTAAAAGCTGAGAATCGACTTATGGCATTCATTAAGTCAATGGTAAGACATGAATCCCCCCTAATTGACAATGGAATGACATGCTATCAAACACATTCATTATAGGTCATTAGTAATTTTTCACACAACAAAATATCAAAATGTATTTATTACTAAATCAATGTTACCAGTAGCACTTAAATGATGATATATAATACCTTTAGAAAATTATGAAAATCATGTGTTTTAAATCCTATGATATGTCCATCAACTGTAAAAGATTTATCCAATGATGACCCATATCCAGTAGGTGTCCTTATTGAACGGATGACATTTTTTAGTTGGTCTAGCTCTCTTTTTTTCAAAATCCATGGAGATTTTGCATATGTTTCACTTTCCCTGTTTGGCAACAAGTGTCTTCTATCAAATTTGGTACACGAAAGAGAAATATCTCTCCTCGAAGACAAGGTGTCCTTCTCTTTTCTTGATATATGTCGAAGTATAGAATTTGGGACATTTTTGAAGATATGCATAGGATCTAATAGGTGAGATATTAATAGATCCTTCTAATAATGGATCTCATAAAATATGGATTTCCTTTTCATTCCTTCTGGCATATTAAATACAACTTCTTCTGGTTCTTCAATTGAATCACCCCGATCAAAAAAATCCTCCCAACCTTTCAATTCGACATCTTCATACTTCTTAATCCAATCACCTGGACCCATAATCATGGGAGGGCCTCTATTTTCAAATTTTTCATCAAATTGATTCTTTAGACGATTTATAAACTTATGATCTATTGGTAGAAAAACCCTGTTGTTTGCGTGAATAAATTTATGTAGATCTTTAGAATACCTCCCTTGAAATTGATTTTCACATATTGGACATGCAAATATCCCCCTTGTTGGAAGCCCTTCAATTCAATAAGTAATGTTAATAGCATTATAATAATAGTATAAAAGTAAGTATGAAAGTAAATAATGAGTGTGAATACGTAAATATTTTATCTTACTAGAACAGACACCAAGTCCTAGGAAATCATTAATAGTTCAGCATAGTACACCATACAACATCAGGGACCTATTTGATGGAGGACATGCTATGTCGTACATTCTTGTTCCTTTCCATAGTAGTTTCATCTCTTCAATAAAAGGTGCAATATAAACATCCATATTTTTAACTTGTTGTTTTCTTGGAACAATGAGAGTCAGCATAAGGTTCTCCTTTCTAACACTCATCCATGAGGGAATATTGTATACTATCAATCCCACTGGACAAACACTATAATTTGAGCCAAGGAAAGAGAATGGGCACACTCTGTCAATTGCAAGACCAAACCTAATACTACGTGGTTCATCTTTGAATTTACTTGGCCATTTTTCCTCTATGTGTTTCATTTCTTTAGAGTCGGCCGAAATTCGCATGAATTCATCTTTACTCATGTTCTTTGCATGCCAGTCCATCAATTGTGCAAGTGACTTGCAACGAAACATTCGTTGAAGTCTAGGTATAATTGGTATGTGACGTAAAACCTTTTTTGGAACCATAGGACCTTGTACATCTGTATGATATCTGTTCTCTTTTCATACAGGACATTCTACGTTGTTTTGATATTCACCTCTGTATAAAATGCAATCATTTTTACATGAATGATTTTTTTTATATTCAATCCCCAACTCATCCAACAACTGACGTGCTTCTCTGCAAGTTGATGGCAACACATTCTCTTCAGGGAATATTTTTATTTTTTAGTGCCCTATAAGATTTCTAGACATTAAATCAATTAAATGTTTGACTTATGATGAACATGTTTGATATGTCAATCTACACTACTAGTGTTTATATACAATATATGTTTTATAACATCCCATTAAAGAAATATAAACATAGTTGATGAATGTTTACAAATTATGTACACCAATTGACAATGCAAAGTAAGAAATACATTTCAACTCACTTCAGTAGGGTAGTGAATCCTTTGTCTGACGAACCAAATAGTGATTTTATTTCTAATAATATCAATGTGCATGCAATTTTTGAGGTTCTACTTGCACCCGATCTGAACATGGGTGTCTTCGCGGCTTGCTTGATTGAGTCTTTCAGGTTGTTATCATCAATATTACGTTGGTGGTAATTACCCCTACTATCATCATTACTATCAACCATATGATCATTATCGTCATGATTGTTTCCATCCCCAAATAAACCTGTAAGCATTTCATTCAATCCTTCTTCATGCACCGCATTTTCACTATCATCATCATCATTAAAGCTATGTGGCATGTCATCATTGTATGCTAATCTCATCATCTCTTCAAACTTATCAGCTGGTAGTATTCTCTTCAATGTTTCTATTTTCGCCCTGGTATGGTTTAAAGGATGGTTTGGATCATCCCGTCCAAATCTCAATAACCCAGTTTGATCTTGGGTATTAGTAGGTGGATCATCAATGTCTTCTACCTATCAACATACACAAGCATTATTTAATGTTTGGAAAGAATTCGATAAATCATAATTGTATCAATTTCAAAGAAATATAATAAAATATATTGTATTAACCAATAAGAATATAGAATGTATGAACATATATGCATCAATTGAATAGCAGAATATTATTTTATATASTACTTATTTTATACAATAATTTAAAATAAAACACAATTTTGACAACATAGTGTATAAAATGTCAATCCACACTCATTGATTATTCTTTGGTTTTCTGCCCTTACAAACATCCTTAGGGAGACCTAGTTCTTCCCTTTTCTTTCATGAAGGAGTGCATTTTAAGAAGGGGTAATTAATAAATAACTCATCCCCAATGGTAAGGTCCACAATAGCCTCAACCATTATCAATCTATCAACCTCTCTTTCCATATCTCTATCTTTATCATTTATAACTTCAACAAATTGACAATTTGGTCTTACATTAGGGTCCCTTCCCTTACTACTATTTATAAAACCTGAAATATTTTTTTGTGTGTATGCACGTCCATCTATATACATAAGATGACCTCTATTAATTTCTTTTCCACTTTCCAATTGGAGACGATGTGTATACATATTTGAATTTAGACCATATGCTGACATGCTAGGCTTATATTATGCTAGCCTTTTCCATTCACCACTGTAATATGATGGACCATAATATGGCATTAATCTCCTAGTGGTTTGTTGTGAATTTTTTCTATTTTTAGATCCCACATGGACATTTTGGACAATAAAGAGGCCCAAATTTGCTCCATGAATATTGGAGGGTCGTACCATGTAGCTGTATCCCCAAAATTGAAACACCTCATACACTCTAGGTAGTTCTTGATCACTAGGCCAAGCACAATATAACTAACGATCAAATTTCTGTTTGTAAATTGATCTCAAACTTAGGGGAAATTCATCATCTCCATCACATTCATTCTCATAGGGTATGTAGTCAACCTTCCCCTTGTCTTTAAGAAAATTATGCATCTTTAAAGCGATTCTTATTTTGTTACTTGTTTTCATCAAATCCTCATCTTCAGTGCTGGTATATGTTCACATATTTTTGTTAGATGTATCATATGATAAATGATCATCACCCTCTAGGCTAGAAGTCAGTGATCTAGGAAACTTTAAACCAAGAACTTTATCCTGCAAGTATTCATTAATAAAAAAATTGATTATTTAAATAATATAAAACAATGTTTAAAAGAAGTATACATATTATTTATATCAAATTGGAAAATTACTTACCACAATTCCAATTGGATTTGAATCGATTGTAGGAGGCATACTATCCATTGGAAGATCATCATTTAGGTAATGTCTTTGTACAATCGCTCGTTTGAATTGTTTTTTCCACGACATATAGAACATCCACAAACAACAATTTTCTCAAAGTCTTCATCCCATGTACTATATTCCAGACCAACCTCTTGTTCAGTGCAATCATTTGTTGTGTCTGTAGGATCCATTGTCATATCCTCTTCCACCCACTGTCCTCTACATGATTTAATAGTTTTAGGTCCACGTCCACGTACATAACTTTTTCTTTTGCTAGTTGAATGCTCAAGCTCTACATTTTCTCCAATCTCCATCTAAAATAATAAACAACATGCATTAATTTCTAACAAGATTGGATAATACACTATAAAATTTAATAATTTCATGAAAAAACATGGACGTTTCACAAAATGACATCAAATTAATTTTTCCTAACTTAAGTAAAAATTAGAATACCTGATGTCCTATGTCATCCATTGTGTCCTCATTTGATATGACGCGATCTATTTCCATGGCCTCATATGGCTCCTGTAGTATACAATAGAGTCAATAATGTTTAGTACACCAATTATATTATTTCAACGAATTTGCTATGCAACAAAAAACCTCACCTTAGTCACATTTTTGACATATTGATATAATGTTTTGGAGTTGATTTTTTTTTTTACGACCCTAGGTATTTACATCGAGCCAAAATTTCAACAAGAAAAGTATCCAACATCCCTTTCCCACATGGCCATCCTAATTTTAAAACTTTTCCATTGATCGTAGAATCACATTTAATCACCATTCTTGTGCATTTTCCACCAACAAGTTTGAGCTCAAAGGCCATATGGAAAAAAATACTTTATCTCTTCTATGTTGTAGCATTTTTGAATTCATAAAGACCTTCCTCCTTTGGTTGATATTGCCTTTTATTCTTACCTTTATTGTATCTGTAGATTTCGTTGTCATATCCTTTTCCACCCACTTTCCTCTTTGTGATTTAGTAGGTCTACGCCATCCACGTCCTCTTTCCATGGTCTCCTCTAGATCCTGTTACACAACAATGACAATAATTTTTATCACACCAATCAAATCCATTATCATGTAATAAGTTAGGGAAAATAGGGCCACAAGTCAAAATTATCTTGGGATCAAACACCAATACCATACCAATACCAATACCAATACCATACCATTGCATACAAATACCAATACCATTGCATGGAAATGGTATGCATATTATTAGGGTCCTATAAATTACAGGAAGTCTAATTATTCAATTTCTATCTGTTGTTCCTCGCATGAAAGCTCCTAGATTTGCCTGTTTTCCTCTGATCGATATATCCATGTTAGTGTCTACCAGTCCTTCCAATCACCAGTGATCAAATATGCTCTTACAAATTTTTTGATAGGGTCATTAGGTCAAATTTTTATATTTTGCAAATAAAATTTGACATGTCTTGTTGATTGTCAAATGAGTCTTGAGTCATGTCCTAAATGTCTAGGTCATTACTACTCCCTCCACTCATCCAAGTTCAAAGAAACATACAACAGAGTCATCATTCTTGATCCAACAGGTTTCAAGAACTCTAAACAAGTAAGTCAAATATTCATCAGCCTTCTCATGACCATTTTCCTTCTCGAAATGATGAAATTCCTCTCCTAGGGTTCTATGCTGCGTTTTTGGGTTATCTTAGTGTTTGCATCATTTTAGTGAGAAAACCCTGGTTTTCCTATTTCAAAACCCTGATTCATACTTCCTAACTTTTCCCACACTCACTTCCCTCTTTCCCATCATTTTCCCCATAAACCGTAGCCAACGCTGCGTTTTTTCCAAATTATGGGTTGGGACTGTGCTTTAGCCTTTTCCCCCACTTTCCCTCACTCATTTCAAGTGGTTCTAGAACCCAAGTTTCTCTAACATTACCCTCTACCCCCCTAAATTTTCTCAAGAATTTAGGAAACTCATAACCCATCATTCCACTTCATTTTCCAAAAATCTTTGAAGGCACATTTTCCAAAAATGGCCTTTTTAGTCACCTGTTTGCAGAGAATATTGTGTCCCATAAGAGATGAATATTGAGAAAATGGAGGAATTTTTTGTTAATAAGAGGACATATTACAATAACCTATCTCACTTTTTACACAGGTGTTACAGGGTGAGAGATACATTCACATCTTCACAACTTATTTTTCTAATCGTGCAAAGTCTTGTTTTAGACATATTTTGGCAGAGAATATTGTGACAAAATGGGAAAGTATTTTTGAAAAATGGAGGAGTTTTTTGTTACAAACATGCTAAAGAAAAAAACCCTCTCTTAGTTTTGTAAAATTTATTATGTTTAAATAGATATAATCTCTTCTTTGACCTCTAGTTTTCGGAGAAATTTTTGCAAGTTTGGGCAACAATGTCATCTATAGAAGCGCAAGGAGCCCACACTATGCTTTTTCCTGGAGGCTCCAAATTCACTTTTCTTAGAATTAATGAATATATTATGAAGTGTACATCTCAAATAAATCACTGGTGGGCCAAGTCAGTATCAAGTTTGCAGCAAAAAGTCAAAAACATGGCAAAAAATTGCTTTCTGCCCCTATTTTCACCTAGGTGTTGTGTTTCTAGACCAGTTGTGGGAAAATCAATTTTGTGATGTATTGGAGTGGATATTTTTTTTTTTTAAGGGTTCAAGAGTATAGTATACTTTTCCCACACTTAGGATTATAGTATACAGGTCAAATTGTTATATTTTGCAAATAAAATTTGACATCTCGTGTTGATTTTCAAATAAGTATTGAGTCATGTCCTAAGTGTCTAGGTCATTACTACTCCCTCCACTCATCCAAGGTCAACTAAAAATATAAAAAAGTCATAATTATTCATCCATTAGGTTTCAAGCACTCTTAATAAGTAAGTCAAATATGCATCACCCTTCTCATGACCATTTTCCTTCTCGAAATGATGAAATTCCTCTCCTAGGGATCTCTGCTGCATTTTTGAGTTATCTTAGTGTTTTCATCATTTCAGTGAGACACACCTTGTTTTCTTGTTTCAACACCCTCATTCATACTTCATACACTGCCCCCAAACTTTTCCCACACTCACTTCCCTCTTTCCCATCATTTTCCCCATGAACCCTAGCCAACATTGCGTTTTTGCCAAATTTTGGGTTAGGACTGTGTTTTAGCCTTTTTCCCCACTTTCCCTCACTCAATTCAAATGGTTCCAATACCCAAGTTTCTATAACATTACCCCCTACCCCCCTAAATTTTATCAATAATTTAGGAAACCTATAACCCATCATTCCACTTCATTTTCCAAAAATATTTGAAGGCACATTTTCCGGAAATGGCCTTTTTAGTCACCTATTTGCAGAGAATATTGTGTCCCATCATGGATGAATATTGAGAAAATGGAGGTTTTTGTTCATAATAGGATAAATTATAATAACCTATCTCATGTTTTACATAGGTGTTATTGTTAAGAACCAAATATCAAAATAGCATAGAAAAACTTCAGAAAAAGTACTCAACGCCTTGAAAAAGAGATAATTTCAGATAATAAGCCTCTTTGAGGGGGAAACCTCCTTTTACCCCACTTAAATGTTCAAGTACAAGATGATTCAAAATGAAAATGTCTCCTTGGTATATATAGGAGACTAGGAGGTATAATTACAACTAATGGCCTAAAGCCGACATAAATAAAATAACATTACTAATATAATATGCCCCAATTAAGGGGTAATGAGCCAATATTAGGGCTTAACAGTTACAGGGTGAGAGACACATTCACATCTTCACAACTTTATTTTCTGATCATGCAAAGTCTTGTTTTAGACATATTTTTGCAGAGCATATTGTGACAAAATGGGAACTTATTTTTGAACTATGGAGGAGGTTTTTGTTAAAAACATACCAAAGAACAAAAACCTCTCTCGGTTTTTTAAAAGGCATTATTATTAAAGATATATCATCTCTTCTTTGACCCCTAGTTTTCAGAGAAAGTTTTGCAAGTTTGGGAAAACCTTGGTTCCTCAAAACTTTGAGGAAACTCCCACATCATTATTACACTCAGATGAATTAGAACTTGATGACCTTCATGGATGGGATTCTAAGGAATTCATTATGGATTATTTGTGGATGATGGTATTACACAAAGCCACCATGAGAAAAATGCCACCATGTACAATACCAATTAAGTCAAGGGCATGATGGGCCATCAATCCAAAATTTGAGGAAGGGTAAGACCCTCATTCTATAGGTAAAATAATAAATTTACCTAAAGGAGGTACTCAACCTATGGGTTCATATTATAAAGCATGAGCATTTGAAATGATATGTGGAGTAGGTGCAACTGATGGATTATGATATCCATGACCTTGCCTTGTTCCTTGAATTTTCGCTAGAAAAATACTCAAAACTATAGAGGGACTAGACCATGCTCTTATCATTATTCAAGCCATTGTTTAAATCTGGGATAACCATTCTCCTTCATGTACCATGATTGGGGACTTCTCCAATGATAAGAAAGTGTGTGTGGCTACTATTGTCATGGACTCAAGTAGGTGGATTTGGCTAGGAATCCCTCTTAGTGAAAATAGTATTCATGTTTTTACCAGATAGTCCTAGGATGGGCAGGATGCCAATGATGCATTCACTAATAGATTCCAAGTACTATAGGATGAGACAATCATAGAAGAACAGATATATTCATTCCTAAAATATTTCACAAAGAAGAAAGGTCGGGGATATGACAAGATCCTAAAACATAGCACTAATGATATGGGACACTAAAACAAAGAACTAATGAGAAAAATCATCCAAAGCATTAGAAGGGTCATAAAATAATTTCTCAATAGTCTGCAACATGCAAATTTATATGCCCTACTCTCTTGTCCAAAATGAGTATATCCTAGGATTTTACGAGTACTTGTTGGGCTCTAAAGATGTCCTAAAATATAACCTCTATGAATCATCCAAAGGTAGGTGTTAGCACAAGCATTTTACTTGTTGCCTACATAGGTTCTTACCTTCCATTTTCAATACCCGTTATCCATATATGAACCCCTACAAAGGGACAACAATGGTAACAAAATGAATGACAATTGTTCCATTCAAATGAACAACACTACTTACAAAAGGAGAAACAATCGTAACAAAGGAACAACAGTTGTTCCGTTCAAATGAACAACACTACTTACAAAAAGAACAACAATCATAACAAGGGAACAACAATTGTTCCATTCAAATGAACAACACTACTTGCAAAAGGAACAACAATCGTGACAAGGGAACGCCCGTCGTTATATTGGGCCGAACCAATGTTGTATTAATTGAGTTGTAGTACTTTCCCAACTATTTAATTTGTCAATCCGAGGATCGTAAACTTACAAAGCACACACAAAGTATATTCAATATTTAAGTAAAACTAATCTAATCTAATGTTCAAGGGAAATTGATAGATGGGGGATATTCTAATGGTTTGATATATTCAATATTGATTTTCCACATCTTAGTAATTTCTTATATCATCTTCATTTAACTTAAATTTGACTATTGGCCCAACCTGGGCAGGACCAAAGTGTGAACTTGTACATGAGCTATTTTAACATTATTTTTTATTAAGGTAATCCAAATATGTTTTTTCCCATCATTGAATACACTGGTCATTGGCTTAGGTATGATGGAGGAATAGTATATTTATTACACTGGATACAATTTGGGTAAATCCATTGATGTGCAATATAGAATTGGTTACTAGAGAAATTTTCCAAGTCTTATGGAAAGACAATAACATACACATTTGTTCTTAGCTTCTTAATTACATTTCATGCTTCAATTTGTTTTCTTGCACCATTAATGAAAATTTTACTTGAAGTCATCCCCTCTTGGGGATAACCCTTGGTGACCAATATAGCCTTGCATATTTCAATAGATCCACATGTGTTATAATTTTCCCACTCACACTAACATCCCATAAGATTTCATCTTGTAGGTAATGGGGTCAATCACGAAGTATGATTCTTCATCAATGTCTCAAACTCACCAACCACAGTTGTGTTTCACTCTTCAACATCTATCCCACTAAAATCCCTTTGACACACTCATTGGATCTTTACTACTAGTAAGGACAATATCTCTCTCTTATTGCTTGGATATTTAAAGATACTTTAGAGTTTGTTGGAAAGGAAACAAAATACCAACTTTTGTAGCTCAAATGGATGAATTCCAGGAAAAAATTATTTACAAGATGTGCAGTGCATGTGACCATGTTATTTAGTTCTTGATTAGTATTCCTATTCTTTTTCATAACTGTAAAGTTGTTCTTTGTTCTCTTTTATGCCTTGTAATCAACTGAATTTTTAAGGAAATCACCCATGTGACTAGAATAGTGATCGAGGTTCAATCTGTTCATTATTGTTAGATTCCTTAATAATGCGTAGTATTGTTCAATTTATTTATCTTGGAAATAATTTGGACAATGCCACAACTGAAATTTCGTTGTATTAATAAATAATATCCAAGTTTTGCTAGGGTTAGTGGGTGTGAGTATGGGAAACCATCTTTTTCAAGATATAGATGGGACACATAATGCCACATCATTCAACATTACATGATGACTTTTGGCATCACTTACACCTACATTTTTCCCATTTGGAGTACAATCACACACATGGACAAGGATTTTAAGACTTTGTCTTGTGAAATTAGACTTGGCATCGCTAGATACACATTTTGGTCAGTTTGTGCAAAAATCCCAGTTTAGGTACTTACCTACACCTAATGTGTAGGAAAATCCTTCCCATATATTTGCCCACGTGCACCTTGAGTGTAGGAAACTTGTATATGACATTTTGGATGAGTGCTCTGTGCGAGTTTCTTGAATGTCTCAATTGAAGATGTTTCAGGAGGGTGCCTATGGTCTCATCCAATAAATCTTGGATGCAATCATTTATCCTATTTGCATTAGAGGAACTACATTGTTATGATGTTACATTATGGAGAGATTTTTTCTTCCATTTATCCCATTTCCATTTTGGCCCAAAATGGACACATTTTGACCAAATCTAGGCGCATTCCCTGGCATTTTTTTCTCCCAATAAGGTGCCCATAATTGATTACATTAAGGGGATAAATCAACGCTAAACTAGGTGTTGTTGGCGCCCAATTTAGCGCCGACTTATATGTAGACATTTAAAAAAGCGAAAATACCTGCAGGCAAGGGAACGAATATGCCCACTGATATGTAAAACCTAAAAAACACATATATTTGTGGGCAAGGGGACAAATTTGACATTTTGGAGGGGAAGAAATACAAAAGACCGAATTGGGAGTTTTCTATGGAGAATGGAGAAGGATTGTGACTTGTCCAACTAAATTCCCTTCTACATTTCGACTCCAACATGATTTGAGTGTTTTCCATGGCAATTGGAGATAGAGCGTGATAGATCAAGTGAATTTCTTGCTTCATTTCGACTCCAACACGTTTTGGGTGTTTCTTAGGGAGACTCCAACATGATTTGGGTGCTTCTTAGGGTGAAGGGAGACTCGGTGTGATCATAGCAACTAATTTTGAAACTAGATTTGGACTCCAACACGATTTGGGTGTTTCCTAGGGCGAACAGAGATAGGGTAAGACCAGAGCACGATTTGGGGATTTCCTAAGGGTGAACTGAGATTTTCAGGTAAAACAATTATCAAATTTCACAAGTCAACCTCTTTACATATAAATTTCCTCATATTTTATGGTCTATCTGAGTTTGAAAATTGCTTATCCTTGTTAGAATAGGAAAAAAAAGACCAGGAAGAAGAGAGAAGAAATAAGCACCTTCAAAAATCGTCACAAAGTCCACTTGCCCAAATCCTGACAGAAGCGATTTTCCCTAGCTTTCTTAAAATATCAAGTAGAGGGAAGGAAACAAATTATATCCATAATGAGGTAAGTACTTCTCAATTTATAGATTTTTAATTGTCTCATTTATTTTATTTTATTTTTAGTTATTTATTTTTTATTGAAAATTTTAACAAAAAAAAATATTTTATATATCTAGGGACATGAGACTGACCAGGAGAAAGATGCATTGGCTTCGATATTGGGGATAGAGGCCATAAAAAAACTTGATGGTGTAGACTTGAAAACGCACATATAAAAAGGATCCACTAAGACCCCTGATACATTGCAAGAAAATCAACCCTGTGAAAGGGAATTGATTGATTCCCCAACCACTCTTGGATTGAGTAGAAAATCAAGGAGGAAATCATATACAATGACCTCTAGGAATATGGAACAAAGAGCGGAGACCTCCAATGTCAAAGCCACTCCTAGGACCCAAACTTCATCCACCACGCCATGTTTTGGAACTTGCATTGGGAACTATGATATAAGGATAGAATACAACATGGTTTCAAGTGAAATCAGAATGTCGGATGCCGGGAAGGTTTTTTTGAACAGGTTGAAGGAATCATGCCTTCAACAGTTCAAAGACCATCTCCATTTTCCTTTCTCAAAGATACCAATGCACCTGGATAAAGCTGTAATTCATGACATGGAGTCTGAATTTGGCATAGGTTGGTCAGTAAAAAAAGTGAAAAGACAAATGTCTCAAAATTGCAAGAGATTTAGGTGCAATCAAACAAAGAAGATAAAAAACTCTCACTCGAGCTAAGGCTAAAAAAAAGGCCAATTGATGTAAGTATAAAAGTATGGAAAGAACTTGTCAAATCATATGAGAAGTCAGATGCACGAAGGAAGTCTGGTGAGGAGAGTATCCAAGTATTTCAATTTTCTCATAATATTATATCAATTTTCTTAAACGATTTTTATATTTTATCTGTGCATAGTTCAATTGAATTACTTTATGTTTCAGGACAAAGCCTCCAAATCTAGGCTTGCAAAACTCCAAGCCATGCATCATAGTGGCCAAAAAGGTTTACAAACATTGATCTGCACCTTTGTAAGTATATTTATTATGTGAAATGTTTTTTTTTTATTTCCTAGAAAAAGTAAATGATTACATATTTATTAGTTTAACTAGTCCATGTGTCATGTCTTGACAGGAAGAAAAATATGGTCATCATCCAACTCATTTTTAAAAAGAAATGTTACAAAATAAAAAGTGGACCGACTTTGTAATATGGATGGAGAACGAGGTATCAATATTACCGAAGGATCCCTTGCTTTGTTTTTTCCCTATTTTTTGTCAATGTCTCCCCATTTGGGCATCCTTGTCCTTTATTTCCTTTGAATACTATGAACTTGTGGAATGTTCCTTGCAATTTATAGAGTTTGGAAATACTAGCCCTTGTTTTGTGGCTCCTGATAACAAACACAATTTTCTTAGCAGGGCTTTGCCACTTTTTTTTAATTTATTTATATTTTCCTACTATTTGGATACGTTGTATTCTCATCCAACATTTATAGGGCCTTATTTCCCTTGGACCTTCTCTAACATAATTGTTTTTCACTAATAGATGGGTGATAACTTCATCATCCATCTTACAAAGTGAACACATGCCAGGCCCTTGGTTACTTCTTCTTTGCAAATGATCTCAAAGAAGTAACTTGTCTCTCAACACTAGCCACATATAAACACGTGCCTTCATAGGAGATCTAATATTCCAAAGGGGCTTCGACCACAATGATTTTGTCTTGCTTTGCATTACATTACATAGTATTGTACTTTGAAATCTATTATCTTAGAATAGGATTCTTGGACCAAACCAAACTATATTTCTCATCCCTAATCCTTATATGAATATGATATAAAGTTCCACATAACATTTCCCTTGTGCTAAATTCTCTCCTGCAAATCCGAATAATACCAATGCCAGTACCATATCAATACCATACTATACCATACCAATACCAATACCAATACCAATACCAATACAATACCATACCATTGCATAAAAATAACAATAACAATACCAATACCATAACATTGCATACCAATACCAATACCATTGCATGGTATTGGTATGTATTGGCAATGATATGCATACTAATTCCATACCAATACCAATACCATACCAATATCAATACCATACTATACCATGCCATACCAATACCAATACCAATCCCATACCATACCAATACCAATACCAATACCATACCAATCCATACCATTGCATACCAATACCAATAACATTGCATGGCAATGGTATGCATTGGCAATGATATGCATACCAATACCATACCAATACCAACAACATACCATACCAATACCAATACCATTGCATACCATTTCATACCAATACCAATACCTTTGCATACCATTGCATGACAAAGGTATCCATTGGCAATGATGTGCATACCAATGCCATAACAATACCAATACCATACCAATATCAATATTGGTATGGAATTGGTATACCAATACCAAGTGTTGGTCTACCATATCATTGCCAATATTGGTATGGTATACCATACCAATATTGACAATGATATGCATACCAATACCATACCGTAATATGAGATAAAGTTCCACATAACATTGCCATTGTGAAAAATTCTCTCTTGCAAATCCCAAGAATACCAATACCAATACCATATGAATACAATACCATACTATACCATACCAATAAGAATACCAATACAATAAAATACCATACCATTTCATACAAATAACAATACCAATACCAATACCAATACCATTGCATACAATTGCATGGCAATAGTATGCATTGACAATGATATGCATACCAATACCATACCAATACCAACAACATACCATACCAATACCAATACCATTGCATACCATTGCATACCAATACCAATACCTTTGCATACCATTGTATGACAAAGGTATGCAATGGAAATGATGTGCATACCAATGCCATAACAATACCAATACCATACCAATATCAATATTGGTATGGTATTGGTATTGGTATGGCATTGGTATTGGTATGACATTGGTATACCAATACCAAGTATTGGTATACCATATCATTCCCAATATAGGTATGCTATACCATACCAATATTGGCAATGATATGCATACCAATAACATACCATAATATGAGATAAAGTTCCACATAACATTGCCATTGTGCTAAATTCTCTCTTGCAAATCCCAAGAATACCAATACCAATACCATACCAATACCATACCAGTACCAATACCATACCAATACAAATACCATTGCATGGTAATGGTATGCATTAGCAATGATATGCATACCAATGCCATACCAATACCAATACCATACCAATATCAATACCATATTATACCATACCAATACCAATACCATACCATACCAATACCAATACCATACCACACAAATACCAATACCATACCATACCAATAGCAATACTATACTATACCATGCAATACCAATACCAATACCAATCCCATATCATACGAATACCATACCAATCCATACCATTGCATACCAATACCAATACCATTGCATACCAATACCAATACCATTGCATGGCAATGGTATGCATTGGCAATGATATGCATACCAATACCATACCAATACCAACAACATACCATACCAATACCAATACCATTGCATACCATTGCATACCAATACCAATACCTTTGTCATGCAATGGTATGCAAAGGTATTGGTATTGGTATTCAATGGTATGCAATGGTATTGGTATTGTTATGGTATGTTGTTGGTATTGGTATGGTATTGGTATGTATAATACCAACAACATACCATACCAAAACCAATACCATTGCATACCAATACCAATACCTTTGCATACCATTGCATGACAAAGGTATGCATTGCCAATGATGTTCATACCAATGCCATAACAATACCAAAATCAATATTGGTATGGTATTGGTATTGGTATGCCATTGGTATACCAATACCAAGTATTGGTCTACCATATCATTGCCAATATTGGTATGGTATACCATACCAATATTGGCAATGATATGCATACCAATACCATACCAATACCAATACCAATACAATACCATACAATACCAATACCAATACCATAGCCAAAAATGTCGGACAAAGTGATCTTGAAAATCGACCTCATCTTCAGAAATTGCACTATGCCTCATTGACCAAAACCCTAGTGCCAGAGATAATCCAACAAATGGTTTTTCAGTTGATAGAATGATAGTGTAGAGGTCCCACTAACTGAAAAATGGTGCTCTTAATCCAATGAAACTGACAATTCATGCATTTGAGTCCTGGTTTGAGTTTTATCGCGAGTTACAACTCGCCTCCTCAAGCCATTTAGAGACACGTGGTCAATTTGGTCTGGGGGCATAAAATCCAAAATGAATAGCATAATAGACTTCCTTAAGCTTGGAAAATTCTGTTTGGCCAAGGCCCACATGACTACACTATCCAAAACGACCAGACACAGTGTTCTTGAAAATCGACCTCCTCTTCAGAAATTGCACAATGCCTCATTTACCAAAACTCTAGTGTTGGAGATACTCCAACAAATGGTTTTCTAGTCGAAGGAATGATAGAGTAAGAGCCCCAATAGCCGAAATCTAGTGCTATGGATCTAATACAACTGACGGTTCATGCATTCGAGTCTCATTTTGAGTTTTATTGATAGTTGTAACTCGCCTCCTCCGTCCATTCAAGGACATGTGGTCAATTTGGTCCAGGGGCATAAAATCCAAACTGAACAACATAATGGAGTTTCGTAAGCTCCCACAAGTCTGTTTGGCCAATTCCCATGTGACTACACTAGCAAAAAATGCTCGACACAGTGTTCTTGAAAATCGAACTCATCTTCAGAAATTGCACTATGCCTCATTGACCAAAACCCTAGTGACGAAGATACTACAACAAATGGTTTTTCGGTCAACGAAATGATAGCATAGGGGCCCCACTAGTTGAAACCCAGTGCTCTTAATCCAATGCAACTGAAGGTTCATGCATATGAGTCCCAATTTGATTTTTATCGAGAGTTGCAACTCCCCTCCTCAAGCCATTTAAGGACATGTGGTCAATTTGGTCTGGGGGCATAAACTCCAAACAGAGTAGCATAACAAACTTCCATAAGCTCCTGCAAGTCTATTTGTGGTCAAGGGATCAAATTTTGCTCAATTTTCAAAGTGCTCAGACTGCGACGAAAACAGTGCCATTGCGTCTGTCTCGTCTTCTTGATTCCGACGGTATATTTACTTTGTCAAATGGACGCCATATGGAGAATATATCGCAATCTGTTCGCCAAGCCAAACAGGCAAAAATTTTGATGCTCACTGTACCTGTCCGTACAGTCCGTACGGTCTGACGTGGCAGGACCGTACAACCGTACCAAGGTGACGTAGCAAGAAATGGTTGGTTGATGTCGATGAATCAGGATCTGACACATGTCCGTTTATGAGAAAATAGTATGAGGACACGTGGCCCAACCCGAGGGCGCCACGTGGCGCTCATTGTTTGATTGATTGGTTTTGTGTAAAAACTATGGGAGTCCATGGGGTTCGACCCCGGGACCTCCCCCACTATGTAAAACTTTATAAAACCATCTGACCAATGCGCCCATGACATGTGACTTAACATATAACCAAACGCATATTTTATAAAGTTGTATCAATGTATAAATGGGCGGGGATCAGGCCGGGGCTTAGCCCCGGCCCGTGGTCATTTTGCAATGTAATATGACCATGTTCTATGTAATGTGGCCGACCGTTTGGTATGTGCACACGATTTGAAACTTCACCCTTGGTCATATAACGTGTGCCATATGACTTGGAGCACGGGGTTTAGTTGCACGGTTTGGTAACGACTTAACCACCATTGCCTAGCACGCGGTCATATGCTCTCATACGCCCAGGTGCCGAGGCGGTTAGGGGCTGGCGCACCCTTAACCATCCTACAGTTTGCACCGTTGGCACGATTGTACCCGGTGCTGGGTTTATACGCTTTAAATTGCATGTGAGCCAGGTTCATTCTAGAAGGGTGAGAATTGTAGAACCAGAGACAACAAGCTTGAAGAGGGAGACTTCCGGGAGGCCTAACTTCTTCATTTTTCGACCGATTGAGGTGCCAAAAGAGCCCAGACAGGGGTTTTGGGACACTGGGAAGCCATTGGAGCAGTCGGTTTGTCCGTTTGAGCATTGTAAGACATGTTTTTGAGCACTTTTTGAGAAATTAATAATAATGATCCATTGGAAGCTGGACCAGGAGATGTAGCCCATAAGAGGGGTGAACTCCTTTATCAATTGTTGTGCTTATGTGTTTATGTTCAATGTTTATGCTGCTGACTATGTATAATTTTCATAAGTAATCCTTTAATTTATGTTTTGCAAACTGATCCTTTTGCTTTAAACACATAACATTCACTTGCAATAATTTTTTGAGTTTTTCAAGTCTTCTTCATTTTTAGATCAAGTTGGTATCAGAGCACTGGTTTTGAAGACTTGATTGTTTGCAAGTTTTGTTTCTGATTCTCACAAGGTTNAAACTCACAAGAGGATAAGGTCAACTTGTGGAGCCAAGTTCTTATCCGAAAAGGAGGAAGAAGATTCATTCACCGCAAGTTTCAAAGAGACATTCACCAAGCATGGCTCGTGCAGAAAGTCATGAATGTGTTCCGACTAAAGAAGAAGATCTCAGACAGACTGTCATAGAGTTGAGAGATATGATGAAGATCTTGTTGGAACGGAACATAATGTCACAGGGTGAAGGCTCTAACCCTTCAATGCATAAGGGAGGCGGTGGTGACAAGACTCCAGGCGGAAATGGAGGGAATGGTGCTTCTCCACC
>ML776998.1:483887-511312 GCA_009831015.1 Picea engelmannii
AAGACGGAGGAGAGGGTGGTATAGAAGCACCATTCCCTCCATTTCCATTTGGAGTTTTATCACCACTGTCTCCCTTATGCTTTGAAGGGTTGGAGCCTTCACCTTGCAACCTTGCATTCCTTTACATCAAGATCTTGATCATCTATCTCATTTCCATGACAACCTTTCTAAGATCTTCATCTTCTGCAGGAACATGTTCATGACTTTCTTCATGAGCCATACTTGGTGAATGCCTCCTTGAAACTTGCGGTGATGGTATATGCTTCCTCCTTGAAGGATGAGAACTTGGCTCTACAAGTTGACCTTCTCCTCTTGTGAGTTTCAACCTTGTGAGCATCAGAAAACAAAACACTTGCAAATAATCAAGTCTTCAAAAACCTATGCTCTGATACCAACTTGATCTAAAAATGAAGAAGGCTTGTATTCTTGAAAATATTTGCAAGTTAAATTTATGTGTTAAAATTAAAATGGATCAAGTTTTCAACACAACTTTAATAGGATTTACTCATTCAATATGCATATAAACAACAACATAATCAATGAACATAAAACACATAACACAACAAATGATAAAGGAGTTCACCCCTCTCTTGGGCTACATCTCCTGGTCCAGCTTCCAATGGATCATTTGTATTATTTTCTCAAAGTGATCAAAAATGTGCTTTACAGTGCTCAAAATTCCAAATAGACTGCTTCAATGGCTTCAGAATGTCCAAAAACCCCTAGCTGGGATTTTTCGGCACCTCGTTTGGCCAAAAATTGAAGAAGATAGGCTTCCTAGAAGTCCCCCCTTCAAGCTTGTTGTCTCTGCATCTACAAAACACACCCTTGTTGGATCAACCTAGCCCACAAACAATTTAAAGCGTAAAAACTTGGCACTGAGCGCAAACATGTGAACCGTGCAAATTGTAGGATGGTTATGGGTGCACCTAGCCCTTAACCGCCAAGGGGAAGGTCATATGACCCATATGACCATGCGTTTAAAAGTAAAGTCCATAACCGTTGAACCGAATTCAAACCAACGCGTACCCGCGCGCGTGTTCAATGGTCATATGGAAATAAACATGTGACCGCGGCCATAGCAATAGGGCTATGTTAAAACATATGCCCGCGCCTGTGGTCATATTATAACACAACATGTGACCGGGGTATAGTTTTAAATGTGCGTGCAAAGGATTTAAACCATGGCCATATTACAATACACATAACCACGGGCTGGGGCTAGGCCCCAACCCAACCCCCCGCCCATACATACATTATTTCAATTCAAATGTAATGCACACCATATAGTGTTAAGAAAAAATATAGTGGCACGTTGGTTGGTGGTCTTTTCCAAATCTTTGCATGCGGGTGGAGGTCATGGGGTCGATTCTGGTGGACTCCAAATAAATTTTAAACCAATAAATAGGGGACACATGGCGACTATTGATTGGGCCACGTGTCTCCATTCCATTCACTGTAGATAATACACCTCACCTACCAACTATGCAAATAGCTTCCTGCCACGTGTCATATGGCCTACCACGTCAGCGTCCGTACGGACTGTATGGACTGTACAGTCAGCACCCCTTTTTTTTTGTCTATTTGCCATTTTGAAAAGAACGCGATATCTCTCGCTCCTGACGTCCGTTTGAACCCAAATAAGTTGCGTTGGGTTTGTAAGGACGAGGCCTACACTCTCATTCGATTTGAAGAGATTCCAAGCACTTTGAATTTTTGAGCAAAATTTGATCCCCTGATCATCCACAATAGATTGGACAAGACTTAACGTCAAATAACTAATAGATAAAATCTATTACTCATCACTCCACTTTTCCATCATAACTACTTTTCCATGGGTAAGAAGTGTGAGGCATAGGCTAGGAAGTTTATATTGTATAGCAGGTTACTTAAAAGATAACTTAAGGAGCTGAAGAAAGGTGAAACTTCAGGGAATGCTTGATCAAGTGAAGAGTATCATCAATTTTGAAATTTTTGAAGATCATTGTTGCATGAGGAAATGAAATGACTTAAGCATGCGGGAATGTTGAGTCTCCATTTTTGACACCTTTATGACCCTATATTATCATCTATCTGAGTCAATTTTACCTCTCACATGTGCATATGTTGACCATTTCCTCCACAGATCCACTTAGTGACCTTGCCCATGTGCATAGAGAGGTAACTTATGTTAAAGAAAGATTTGTTTGATTTTATTGATTACAATTGATTAAATGATTGATTATTTATTCTCCTAATTACTTTGACTATTATTTAGAGCTTCATGACAAGACATCACCTAATCTAGTACTTTCGTTGGTCTGGTACTGTAGCAAAAAACTGATCTGGTACTAATACTCCTCCTAATATGGTACTCTACAGTGATCTGGTACTACCTCTGCATTCACTAGGTACCAACTTTGCACCTCTTCCGATACCATCTCCATCCAGTACCAACTCCATCTGTAACCAGCTTTGCACCTCTTCCGGTACCATCTCTCTACCTCTTCCGGTACCAGCTTCATCCAATACTAACTCTACGCTTCATCCGACACCAGATCTGCGCTTCATCCGTTACCAGATCTCTGCCTCTTCTGGTACCAACTTCATATGGTACTAGATTTAACCTACTTTGGTACCAGCAACATCCAGTACTACCACCGCGTTGGTCCAGTACCCAGATTATGAGTGTGTTCATCCGGTACTAAACCCTTGCCTACAAGATTCTGGTACCAACTATGGTAGTCCAGTACCAACCGTGCCTTGAAATGGTTCTAGAAGAAAATCGAGCACATGGGTTTTGTCCATAACGATGTTTTCATGTGGACACGTGTAGCATAATTCACCTATATCACACGTGTGGACCCCCATCTCAGGGGGAATGATTCTGCCAAAATTAGTAAAAATATCAAACTGCCAACTTGCACCTCAATTTCCGTGCATATGGTATCATATCTAGAAATTCTAAGATATGGGTTTGTCTAGAATATGGAAAATTGAGTAATATGTGGGCAGTGTTTCAAAATTAGAATTTGTTTGGAAGATATGGGTGGAGTCCTAACTCGAATCAACCCAAATTGATGAAAAACACAGATTTTTGGGATTGATCCTAAAATTGTGAAAATTGTTTTCTTAGTTTGAGGATTTGGTTTCATCCATTCATCCATGGATTTTATGTATAAATAAGAACTCATAGGTATGAGGGAAGGAGATGAATTATTATTCTATAAGATTGTTTCTTGAAGACAGGGGAATTGTTATGTTGTAGGGTTGATTCTTGAATGTTGTGGATTGTACACTTATTTCTCAAGTAATGATATAAATTGCAGTTCATGGAATTGATCTGTGTTATCAAACCTTTCATTCTGTAAGTTTCTTTTAAAAATACCTTGTTTGTACGAAAAGGGCCTGCGAACCCAACCAAGGTAAGCTTCTTTGTATCTATTGTGTATATAATTCTAGTTTGTGTATGGATAAAATAATTTTTGTTTTGATCATAAACATCCAACTTTATTTTTGTTTTGTTTCAGTAAACATTTGACAAAATACAATAAATATGTGTGGTAATTCTAAGTGAGTGAGCGAGCATTTTTGGAGTGAAAAATACATTTATGGAGTGTAATATGGATTTATGAGTGCAACATAGATTCTTGAGTGAATATTGTTTATCCTTGTATGTGTGTGTAGACAATCATTTGGTAGATTTAATGTTGTAGTGTTGTTTCTATCTTGCAAATCTAGGGATAATTAATATCTCCATCTTTCAACCTACATGAGACTATAATGGAGTATCTCAACATATCTAGATTCTCTTCCCAAATTAATTAGGTTACACCCTGCAAACACATGCACAATCAAGACCTCCATCTCTCACCCTACATGTGCCTAAAATGGAGTGTCTTCCTTCACATGTGATTTCCTCTAGCATTGACTAATGTTTTCCTTTGAGAATATGCAGAGTGTTAGATGTTATTAGTCTAGATGTTGCAGGAATAGATTCAGAGTTAATATTTCTACTTCATGAGCCAATAATGAAAAGACTAGTCACCTGAGCAAGAGTTTGAATCATATTTTTTTGGAGCTTTGCTTTCCATCTTTTGAATTGTGTGAAGATTGTTATTTTTAAAAGTATGTGTTGGTTTCTAAATGGTTTTCTTATCTAAGATATACTAAACAGACATAGGAACCTATCTGTTATTAGAACATATAGTGCATCAACTCTATTGATTATGAATCTCAGTTGATAATTTATGTTTGGTAATATATTATGCATATAATTGCACCAACATTTTGGCACTGTTGTCGGGGAGTTGTAAATGGTAATAGGTAGTATTTGAATCAGATTTCTTTAAGGGTTTTGTATTGGTTTTATGGATGACCTAAGGGTGGAGGGAAGATGGTAAGACGTGAGGGAAGAGCCCATGCATCGACTTTGGTGGTGTTGCTCCAAAGTTAGGTTGTCCTCTCTTCTTTTAATGCAAGTGTGGTTTTCCTTCTTTTATGCAAATTTAGTTTTATATATGATGAGATAACGTGTGTGAACTCATAACCTGGTGACAACAAGGTCCTAGTAATGCAAGGAGTTCAAATTTGGTGTGTTTTATTATTGCAAATAGTTTTAAAATTCAGATATTTGATGATAAATCATTTTTGGGGTGTTGTAACAACCCTCGAGTACTAATTGGTGTTGCGATACAGAGATCATAAACCAACTAGAGTAATTCAAGGATGATCAAGAGATTGAAGAATGTTCTTCCAAGAACATTCTCTCATTCTAGTAACAACTAGGATATTCGCCTCTCAGCAAGATCATATCTTCACAACAGTCAAGAATCTAGTTGTCTCTCCACAGGAAGATTTAGAAGTCCCGTCGGATTCTTCTTGTCAATTTGTTGAGGAGAATAAATAATCATGGATATAATTCAATGGAGAGAAACTAGTGGAACTTGAGATTGAGGAGTCCTTAGCATGCCTCTTAGCAGATCCTGTATGTACTCCAAAGAACAATCACATTGAAGAGGATAATTTTCATAACATGGTAGAGGAAGACATTCGGTGTGACCTAAACAAAGAGGAGAAACAAGAATATAATGATCCTATTGAAATATGGTTTCAATTAGTTATTAGGTCACACCACTCTTTTATTTTTCATTATTGCTTGATCTCATCATCAAAGCAGTTGGTCCTTCATTCTTCAGTATGCATTAAAATTTATCTTTAAAAACCGAGTATGGATATATTTCTAACCCTGTTATGCACATGGTTTCATTGGTAGTATTCCTATACTTGAAGGACATTTTATTTTGTTCAATTAGAGTAGGATAAGTAAATAAATAAATAAATGTTGCACATAAGTACAATGCAATATATCTTTCATACTTTTCATAAATGGGAATGTCAAAAGTTAATAAAGTAATCGGTTTAAGATCTTTTGTTCCTATAGTAGATTTATTCCTAAAAGTTACAATAATTTTGTTTGGAATCTTATGAGAAGGGAATATCTTCATCCTCTGAATGCACACATAATACTGGAAGGGCTTCAAAAGTGGAGAAGGCATCCTTGTCAACAAAAGATAACACTTAAGGGAGTGGTTCATGACCTATTTCTTCAAATTTCTTCTTTTTCCTTAAGTTGTTAAAAATGATGCATTCGTGCTTTATCATTACCTATCTATTTTAAGACCACTATTCCAAAAGGATGATCAATTAAGTGATATTTTTAATAGCAGTTGAAACTGAATGTTAATTCCAAACTATTTTATCCATAGCTAATATTGCAACTTTTGAAAATTTCCCTAAATTTTCTGTTTGTAAGCATGAATAAAAATCTAGTTTTAATTAGTTCTATTGGTTTGTTTTTAGCAGATGTTTGCAACCCTCCCAACAACCTTTTTTTAGCATCTCACATTGTTTGCATGAGGCCATGAAAAACCTTAGGCATGGGGGAGTGGCTACTGAGACAATAGTAGTTAGGTTTATTTTCTAATAAAATGAAAGTGGAAACAGAAGAAGTCGTTAGTTTGGTTCCAAAAAGAGGAGGTTTATGCATCTCAAAAGGAGGTTTCCCATCTATAGAGTACCTTCTTGTTATGAATCTTGGAGCCCAGTCATTGAATTCGTTTGCCTTATTTTCTGATACTTCCACTGCAAATTCAGAGTTCCTGTATCAAGTGTTGGTACATGGTCTTTCAACAGAATCAAATCACAGGTCCTCTTCCATAGCATCAGAAAACACCAATAAATTCTACAAAGGGCAACCTACAAAGTTCCAGTTTACAGAACACTACCACCAGGTACCTTGTCCAACTACCCTTCAGTATCGAAACACCATTTTGTGATGATATGGTACTGGATAACATCTCTGCATGCATCTGGTACTGCAAACAATGTTTGCTTCTTTATTCATCTGGTACTAGGAAAAACTCCGTGCTCATCCAGTACTAGGAAAAAATTTGTGTTCATCTGTTACTGTGGGAGAAGGTCTGCATTTATCTGATACTAGGAAAAATATACATTCATATGGTATTGTAGGAGAGGCTCTGTGCTCATCCGGTACTAAAGGAGAAGTCATGTGCTATTTCGATACTGGGCACAAATCTGTGTTCATACGGAACTAAGGTGATCCAGTACTGGTAATGAGGTGTTGGTAGTCCTTATCCTATATTCGAACATTTTGCTGCTCGATTGAAATTCTTCAAGTAGTAGGATGTATAAAATCAACATTTTTTTTGTTTTATTAAGGAATTAGACTAATTGTGTATTAAACATGTGGTTACTCTCATACATCCTCTTGTCCTCAGTTATTGCATGCTCCCTGCCATGAAATTTTGCAGGCTCTCGTATACATCTCCTCATATAGGAATCATTCATATACAATCGAAATGTTGAGAGTAAGAGATAATTATACCTCTAACAGGACCAATTTCACTCTTTTCATTTATATGGTGAAGAAATTCATAATTCCATGATCCAACATCGTACCATAATCCTGTGGGGTTTGGTACTAAGCCTGTGGTCCGGTACTAGTGGTGGAATTTTGGTAAAATTGTTATGTGCTAAAATGTTTGGTTATTTTCATATACAGTTTCCATATTAAGCTATCAATATCACCATCATTATTCCTTTAAGTGCAACTTCCATGTGTATTCCACTCTTGTTTGCTAAGATTACCAATGCATCCATCCTGTTATCACTGAATTCCTTTGTGAAGTGGTTGTTGTCATGAATGAGAAAAAATCATCCATCATGTCACTCTGTTTCTGCCCCCTTCTCTGTTCCAGTACTGCAAAATTCTATTCTCATACTGCAGAATTATGTTCTGGTACTGCTCTGTTCCAGTACTAAATAATTTTGTTTCATTACCATCCTGTTCCAGTATTATCTGTTCCGGTACTGCAGAAACCTACTCCATTACTTATCCGATACTGAAGCCAAAATGATATGATCTTTGTCATGTGATTAACATTGTTTTCACTTTAGGTAATTGGAGGTATGGGCTAATCTTTTCATGTTTTTTCTATCAAGGATCATTTAAGTCTTGTGTTGAATTGTTCTTTACCCTCATGTACATATTCCTCCTACATTTCTACACTCACCCCTAAATGACTCATCCTTGCTATCCTTTAAGAAGATATTTTCACATTTAGCTATATATGATAATGGGTGTACCTGTCTTATTACCTCATGATTTTGAAAAAGTGGTTGCTAACTGAAATATCCATTGAAAAGTGGTGACACCATTATGTCTAATAGTAACCTAGTTGATTCAACAAGTTTTTATCCAAGTTTATCTTTACATGTTTCTCTTCAGAGGTATTGATGAAAACCTCATGCGGTGGACCGCCCTTGCAAAACCTCAATGAAATTTCATGAGAACCCTAATAAGATTACCTAGAGAGACCTCTTAGTCATTATCTGAGATGTTCCATTATACATTGAATAGATGAGATTTAAGTCTAATGTGGATGATGTCACCCTTAGGATAATTGCAAGAAGTTAATTATGTCCCTAACAACTCTAAAACACTCTCGTACCACTTGCCTTCCTTATACTCTAAAACTGTCAATGAACAGTATACATTATTCTAAATCTTTTGTGTAATATAATAAAAAGGAAGTATCAGGAAGTACAAGTTAACCCACCGAGGTACTGAACAAGCCTATTGAAAGTGGGGCCATGCTTTTATGGAACTAAGGTAAACCCGTCGGGGTACTGAATAGGCCTACTAGAAGTGGGGCTATGCCGAGTAAAGGGAGTTGAAAAACATAAACTGGCACACCTAAAACTGAACAAAAACCCATGGGTCTCATTCTGAAGCATTATCAAATCAAGGCTAGGATATGACCTTTATATCTCTCGGATGATGTTCTTAAGAACCTTAAAGTATCCACTTTAGAGTTTTATCTTTAAAATAAATAGGTTTGCATGAAAGTGGGACCCTCAGTATATGTAATTCACCTTACCCAAGCAAGAATAGCTTCATCTCTAAAAACTTGGATAAGAAATGAGTTAATCATCTTGGGATGTATTCTTTTATGTGTTCCTCTCTTCAAATGAGATCTAAACTATGCTTGTATCACTTTTATTTTAAAGGTAATCTAATCAGGGGGACCTATTATTCAAAGTCATTATGAGAACTCTTGGCCACTATCCTATAATCATATTAGAGTCACATCCAACCCTTTCTCCTAACTATGATCCACAACAAATTGGATAAGACTTAACGTCAAATCACTAACAAATCTAATCTATTACTCCTGACTCCACTTTTCCGTCATAACTACTTTTCCATGGGTAATAAGTGTGAAGCACAAGCCAGGAAGTTTATATTTTATAGAAGGTTACTTAAAAGAGAACTTGAGGAGATGAAGAAAGGTGAAACTTCAGGGAATGCTTGATCAAGTGAAGAGTATCATCAATTTTGAAATTTTTGAAGATCATTGTTGCATGAGGACATGCAATGACTTAAGCATGGGGGAATGTTGAGTCTCCATTTTGACACCTTTATTACCCTATATTGTCCTCTATCTGAGTCAATTTTACCTCTCACATGTGCATATGTTGACCATTTCCTCCACAAATCCACTTAGTGACCTTGTCCATGTGCATAGAGAGGTAACTTATGTTAAGGCATGATTTGTTTGATTTTCTTGATTAAAATTATTAAATGATTGAGTATTTATGATCCTAATTACTTTTACTATTATTTAGAAGCTTCATGACAAGACATCACCTCATTCGGTACTTTCACTGGTCCGGTATTGTAACAACCAACTAATATGATACCAATACTCCTCCTAATCTGGAACTATGCAATGTTCTGATACTACCTTTGCGTTCATATGGTACCATCTTTGCACCTCTTCTAGTACCAGCTCTCCGCCTCTTCCGGTACCAGCTTCATCCGATACTAGCTCTAGGCTTCATTCGATACCATCTCTACACTTCATCCAGTACCATCTCTCCGCCTCTTCCGATACCAGCTTCATCCGCTGCAAGATTGTGCCTATTTTGGTACCAGATCCATCCGGTACTACCATCGCGTTGGTCCGGTACCCATATTAAGACTTTGTTCATTCGGTACTAAACCCCTGCCTACAAGATTCCGGCACCAACTGTTCTAGTCCGGTACCAACTGTGCTAGTCCGATACTAGAGATAATTTAGAATGTTGGAATGCTTCTAGAAAAAAATCGGGCACATGGGTTTTTTCCAGAACGATGTTTTCATGCAGACACCTATGGAATAATTCACCCATTTCACAAGCGTGGACATCCATATTAGGGGGAATGATTCTGCCAAAATTAGTAAAAATCTCAAGATGTCAACTTGCGCCTCGATTTCCATGCATATGGTATCAGATCTAGAAATTCAAAGATATCAGTTTTGTCTAGAATATGGAAAATTGAGTAAATCGCAGGCCATTTTTCAAAATTAGAATTTTTTTGGAAGATATGGGTGGAGCCCTAACTCAAATCTGCCCAAATTGATGAAAAACACAGATTTTTGGGATTTATCCTAAAATTGTGAAAATTGTTTTCTTAGTTTGGGGATTCAGTTTCATCCATTCCTCCATGGATTTTATCTATAAATAAGACCTCATATGTATGAGGGAACGAGAGGAATTATTATGCTATAAGATTTGTTCTTGAAGAAAGAAGAATTGTTATGTTGTAGGGTTGATTCTTGAAGACTGTCGATTGTACACCTATTTCTCAAGTAATGATATAAATTGCAATTCATGGAATTGATGTGTGTTATCAAACCTTTCATTCTATAATTTTATTTTAAAGCTACCTTGTTGGTACGGGAAGGGCCCACCGACCCAACCAAGGTAAGCTTCTTTGTATCTATTGTATATATAATTCTAGTTTGTGTATGGATAAAATCATTTTTGTTTTGATCATAAACATCTAACTTTATTTTTGTTTTGTTTCAGTAAACATTTGACAAAATCCAATAAAGATGTGTGGTAATTCTAAGTGAGTGAGCGATCATTTCTAGAGTGGAATATAGATTTCTGGAGTGTAATATGGATTTATGAGTGCAACATAGATTCTTGAGTGAATATTTTATATTCTTGTATGTGTGTGTAGACAATCATTTGGTAGATTTAATGTTGTAGTGTTGTTTCTATCTTGCAAATCTAGGGATAATTAAAATCTCCATCATTCAACCTACATGAGCCTATAATGGATTATCTCAACATATCTAGAGTTTCTTCCCGAATTAATTAGGTTACACCTTGCACACATGCACAATCATGAACTCCATCTCTCACCCTACATGTGTCTAAAATGGAGTGTCTTCCTTCACATGTGATTTCCTCTAGAATTGATTGATGTTTTCCTTTGAGCATATGCAGAGTGTTATATTTTATTATTCTAGATGCGACAAGAACAGAGTCAGAGTTCATATTTCTCCTTCATGAGCCTATAATGAGTAGACTAGTCACCTGAGCAAGAGTTTGAATCAAATTTTTTATGAGATTTTCTTTCCATATTTTGAATTGTGTGAAGATTGTTATTTTTAAAAGTGTGTGTTGGTTTCTAAATGGTTTTCTTATCTAATATATACTAAACAAACATAGGAACCTATCTGTTATCGGCACATATAGTGCATCAACTCTATTGATTACGAATCTCGATCAATAATTTGTGTTTGGTAATATATTATTCATATAATTGCACCAACAACATCCATAAAGAAACATGTTTTCATTTTTAAAAAACACCACCTCTTATAGATGCCAAGCCAAAATAAAAACTACAAATCACTTAATATTAAAATAAGGAAATGACAATACAAGAGCTATGTTGTGACTCTCTACAATTTTTTAGGTAATGGTTTTCGAAAGCATGTGTTATAGCAATATTTCCCTATGAAATCTTGCACATAAGGCCTTTTTCCATTTCCCCATGCAAACTTATCATCCCTATTTGTAAAATCCAAATCCACAAATACATATTTTTCCACATGTATGCATCTTGCATATTATACAACATGCGTCTATGCAGACTGCTCCACTACAACCGACATACATCAAGATTTGTGACAAAAAATGAAAATTAATGTCAGGTTTCCATGTCATGACAGGAGACTTATGATCCTTGGCCTTCCATGTACTGGAAGTGTTCCGACTCAGCCCTTCAGTTCCATTTTGAAGGATATAAATGGGCCAATTCTGAGCTACGAAAAGAGGAGAAAGAATTCAACTTTGAGAGCAAAGTTACTCTAGAGAAATTATTTATTTCCTATTGAGTCTGCATCCCTTTGTCCTTTAAGTCTAAACATAGTGTTCAACCCCCAATATCTTCCCTTATTGATTGAGAACCTCATTGTTTCTCTCTTATAATCTTGCCTTTGGTGGAGGATTGAAGTGGTGGAGCCCAACTAGAAGGAACTTAGTTTCTCGGTTTTGAACCGTGCCGACACGGAAGTATGTAATATTTTCACTTCTGCTGATCATTTATTAATAGAAATACTTCATTCCCATCCAATTGATATCTTGCAAATATAGGAGTTGTTATCCATGGACGTATTTGTTATGTATATTAATGGATTATGATATATAATGTGCTAACCTTTTATATTATCACCATATGCTTTATTTTCTTGTTTGTTGAGAACTAGTTGCAGGTATATAGCTTTGGGTCCAAGTGCTCAACGATGGACTTCATTGAACATCTGAACGAGGTAGGCCTCTTTCCTATCTCTCTTTCCTATTGGTTTATATAGCACGTTTTTGGGATTGAGTTGATTTATGCAGTCATTTCTGTCTGTTGTGGTTTACCCTAGCCATAGAGATATTTTCCTCGTAACAGAAATGGTGACCATACTGGGGATTGAATCTTCTTGATTAGGGTTTGGAGTACTTTTATCCTTAGATTGATGTCGTTCTTATGGTGTTTCTTGTCGTATCATTGCTTGAAAACCTATGTTCACTCTGGGTCTAATTTTTCAACCTTCTCCCTTGCTTGGCCTTATTTTTGAAACATATACACGCTTTTTTCTCTGATAGTCCCGTATATACACAGGTTGTCCCTCTGCAAGCTGCATACATATGCTCTGTTTTCCTAAATAGTCGCATACATCATTTTTCCTTGCCTGTTTTCTTGGTCTGGTGGTTTTTGTGTGGGATTTGATGTTTGTTGAGCCTTCTTGGGTCTTTGCAGTGCCTGTTAAGTGCTTGTGGGATGACAGGAAACGTATATTTGGTTTAATTTCTGGGCAGAGTCTTTCTAATCATATTTTCATTTTGATTGTCCTTGTACATTGGGATGGGTGCTTTGTTGCTTGGTCTCCTTCTTGATTTATCTCTTTCTATACACAGTAGCGTTATATATCAAGTTACTTTTCAGTCCATGCATTTTCATTTTTATTATATTGAAAATACAAAAACAAATAGGCATTTTGCATTGCTTGGCATATTTGTCTTTTGAGTCCTTGTCATTAGCTTAGTGCATATAATGAAAGATTGCATTTTTACTTCAGAATTGCAGAGTTGAAATTGAATATTGCATTTGTTATTAGAAGCATATCATTCATTGAAGGTTAAACTTCTTGCAGAGCCATAACGCCATGAGTTTCACTACCATACATTTTTGAGTAATCATGGCCACTAAAATTAACGCTATAATTTAAAATTATTAGTCACTATTTTATTTCCTAGGGTGCACAAACTAGCTTAGGATTTAGTGCCTTGGAATAGCATTTTGTGAGTAAACTTCTATAAGGAAATTAAATCAACATATGTGTCTAAGAAAGGGAGTGGAGAAATCCATTGTATAATTGGTAAGATCAGGAGGCTATGATCATTCTGGATTTAATCACTAGGTCGCGTAAGGTTGGTTGAAGGGATATCCCCCCGATACCTTCTTAGCGTCAGAGATATTTCTGGGGATCTATTCATATCTGGGGACTTTCTAGTGCCTTTACCTCCGTGAGAGGCAGTAATTTCAAGGTTTCAGGCTTTGCTACCCTACCCATACGGTGGACCTGACTTACGACTGCTTGCATGTGCATCACTTATATAGTGGTTTATTAATTTCTTGACTTAGGTGTCTCATAGGTTACTTGGAGGGGTTATTCTGCAGGTACCTTGGGTCAGATAAGGGTAAAAAAACACACAACCTTTATGGAGTATTACATCTCCGAGGGGATCTGACCGACTGATTGTTAAGCCCATGAGTTCCTTTATAATTGATTCTATTACCTCTAATCTTTAGCAGGGAGTCTTAGGCCCCTCTTAGGTGAGACATGCCTTCTTTAGGGAGGGAGGGCACTCTCAACCACTTTACCCCATTTGTATGCATATTGGACGTTTGAATTTTGGTGTGCTCTTTGATTACTAGTCGGCCTTAGGATATATTTTTTTATCTTTAGAGTCTTAATTCATCGTGGAGTTAGACCAACTTCCCTCCGGTCTCGTCGCTTGTTACAATTACCACCGAATTTCGAGTCTTTTCCTTCTAAAAGGCGTAGAGTTATTAGGTGTGGTAAACACACATCCACCATTCAGATTTGTGATTATACAAGGTTGAGTACTAAACCTAGTCTTCAGAATAATGCGAGCCCTTCAACTCTTACACCCACTATATTTAATAGCACCCCTTCGACTCCTGCAACCACAACGGTAGTCCCAGAGGATCCTATCATTACTATGGCTTGACCTATAGTGAACGTTCAATCCCTTACCTCGAACCATTTTGGGTCTCTTGGTTACTCACCGGGATATAATGTTCAGTCCATCCCTATGGCCTCTAGTCCTTTTTCTTATGGTATGTCGAACTTTACTTCATAGTTTTTGAGTTCCATCACAGTTGCCAGCACTAACGCTAACATTGGGCTTGGGGGAACTACACCTCCTTATACTCCATTTTTGTTTGGTGGGTCTCAATGAATCCTAATATGGGAGGAATTCATGCTTTTAATCCCCGGTCCAATCCTCATGCTTCTGGGTGGAACAACAAACCTAGCAGACAAGCTTCTTCTCAAGTTCCATCCTACACCCCTGCCTCCTCGGTGTCGATTCCGACCAATAAATTTGGCATAAAGAATCCAATTCTATCATCTGGATTCTCACCTGGAGGAGGTCAGTTTCACGCTTTGGGCAACCCACAACCCATATCCACTCTGGCTAGGGGAAATTTTATAACCCCCAACCCGGATCCACTCCGGTTGGGGGAAATTTTTATAACCCCCAACCCGGATCCACTCCAGTTGGGGGAAAGTTTTATAACCTCCAACAGAACATTCCTACAGGAATGATTCCCATCCAAAATTTTATGAATCATCCTAGAGGAGGGCCTTATAATCCCATACAAGACCATGGTGCTTACCATAACCCTGCATGGGTTGCAATTCCTCAAGCACAATATTTCCCAGGAGATTGGGGCCACATGTTGCAACCCAGTCTCCCTTTTCTGGCCACAATTAATATTCCAAAGTTGTTTAAGTTGATGAAATACCCTATGAGTCATTATCCTAAATGGCCCCCCATCCCCACAAAACTTTTTTCGGACATCCAAAAATTTGAAGGTAAGAATGGCAAGGCTCCTGGTGATCACGTTACTACCTTTCACCTTTGGTGTTGCTCGAATTCCCTTAATGACAATTTTATTCGGTTGATATTATTTCAATGAACCTTCATTGGGGTCGCTTCTAAATGGTATATCGAGCTACCTAGGGGGGCATATGGGAATTTTAGTCAGAAGGTATTGGTCTTCCTTAACCACTTCCAATTGTCGGTTCATAATGATGTTGGCTTAGAACGTTTGTCTAATTTACGCCAAGACATCGCCACTCATATCTTGGATCATATCCAGGAGTGGCACAAACAGAAGAGATTGATTTAGACTCCTATACCCCCAACCTTTCTTTTAGAATGGTTCCTTAAGTCTTTGAACCCTCCTATCTCAAAGGATGTTGCAACAATCGGGGTTACCACTGAGGAAGAAGCGATCTTTAACTCCCAACAGTTAAATATTATATACGCTCAGTATGGGATGTTATACCACATTCTTCTAGACGCACTGCAGTCAGCTTACGACCCTAGACAAAATCTTGGACCTCATGCCGATGGCATTGCAGGTATTGCCAATGTAAATTCCTTAGACTTGGTGACAAGCCATTTGAAAGAGTTGTCTCTAAACCAGTCTGCAAGAGGGACAACTTCATTTATGTCTTCCAACCCCACTCATTCAGCAGATGTACATTCCATGCAATCGTCAACCAACCCAAATGGTAACCAACAACTGGGCGGGAATAGGAATAAAGGACGTAATAATTGTAAGGGTGGGAAAAATGGTAATAAACCCAAGGAAAATGGTAATAATGAAAATAAGAATAATAATGTTGGAGAGGGAAAATAAGAAACATGTAAGGTGAATTTCCCCTGTAAAATTTGCACAGATGATCATCTTACCCATTTATGCCCCAAACTTGTGAAAGCTGTGAGGCTATTATCTCTACCGCCCACCGTGCTGATGAATCCATTTCCATATAACCAACACATGGCCTTGAGCTCCTCAAATGCCTAAAATGCGGCTGGTGGGAGTCAAAACTCGTCATTGCAATACGAAAACCATTTGTGTATCTGGTGGAGCGAAACTCTAGTGCCTATGCCTTTTTTCCCTATAATATATATCTTTTCCGTTGTGGGGTAAAAACACATGGTTGTAGAACAATATGGTCGATGTGAAAGTTCATGTAGCTACTCAATCTTGAGATTATATCTCTTCACAAGCTATTCCTAGTCTAGAATCTCCTCCTCCTCCCCAAAGATGAATTTACATATTGAATAACTAGAGCACCACCTCATATTTCTAAAGGATTACTCAAGCGCTCTACCCACAATACAAATGCTAGAGCTGCCTAGAAATACTCTATTGTTGAGGACCTGGGTCAAACCCTTGTGTGATGTCGGCTTTGGAGGTACTCTAGACGTGTCCTTCACAAAGGAATGCCTTAATATCTACTTTAGGAGCTCTAGAACCAAGTGGTTCAAAAGTTATCAATTTTGACATCACATATGTGAAGCCTCACTTTCCTTACCATGTGGCTTTCCAAATCCACAAAGATTACTTAAAGTATACCCTCAAACATGCGGTTGTTGATGACGGTGATGCTATGTGTGTGATGTCCCTGATCTGTTGGAAATCTCTCGGTTCTCCGAATCTTTCCAAGTCATCGAACATGTTGACTTAATTTTACGGTCATTCCTTCTGCCCTCATGGTATTCTTCCTGCCTCTCCAGTCTAGTTACGGGGGAAGACGGTAGAGGTGGAGGTAGAGGTAGTTGATGCGCCTCTTGATTATAACCTGTTACTAGGATGCAATTGGACCTATGCTATGGTCATTGTCGTATCATCCATCTTCTGTACTCTTTGTTTTCCTCATGAAGGGAATATCGTGACGATCGACTAGTTATCATTTACATACTCCAGTCCTTATGCATCTATTGGACCGTCGATCCCTGCAATCGACAATTCTCAGCCGACAACTGAGAATATCGGTGTCAAAATGTATTCTTCCCTTATGGGAACTTTAAAATTCACGACACCGAGTCATCACATTTACGCCATGTCTAGTAGGCCCGTCTTGATAGGGAGGTCCATTCCTTTCAACACTTCCTATTTTAGTGATTCGTGGATCCTACCTTCCCCGACTTCATCCTGTGAAGTTCAGTTGCATTCTGGAATGGCCATGCCACTATCAGTAGAAGAGATTGTGTATAAAGTTGTTCTTGACTCTTCCACCAATCTCGATCCTATTACCTCACTGACGGATGAGGAGGATCCCGTTCTTAGGCTCGTGTGGGCCACTTCATTTTTTTGTTCACATGAATGCCTCGATGATACTTTTCCTTTGGAAAAATCTATCATCGAAGCCATGAATGGTTCTGAAAAACCTTGGGACAATATGCATCATCACTCTTATTTTCTCCCAGAGCTTGAAAGAATCAAACAAGAGGACTTTCGATCTACTTTGAGTGAGATAGTTGGTCACGACGTAGTTCCACTTGATACACACAAAATTTATGAAGAAGGAAATATGTCGATTATTTATCCTACCATCATGATTGATATCTCTCATACCCCTGGCAAGGTTGAAAATGTAAATATCGGTGCAGATTGTTCGCCAGAAGAAATCCTGATCTACACCAAACTCTTCAAAGAATTATGAGATGTATTTTCTTGGTCATATGAAGAGACTCCAGGTATTGACCCTCGTATTTTTGAACATGATATTAGAAATTATCCGGATGCTAAACCTGTTCGGAAACATCTTTGAGATGTCAATCCCTGAAAGGCCCCTGCTATTAAGGAAGAGGTAGAGAAGCTACTTATTGGTGGCTTCATCTACTCATTTCTCTTGACTGAATGGGTATCCAATCCTGTTCATGTGAGTAAGAAGAAAGGAACCATCCATGTATGTATGGACTTTCGTGACCTGAACAAGACATGTCCTAAAGACAACTTCCCGACACCTTTCACCGATCATATTCTCGACGAGTGTGTAGGAAGTGGAGTATTTTCTTTTATGGACGGATTTTTAGGATATAACCAAATTCAAATCAAACTCGAGGATCAACACAAGACAACATTTATTTGTTTTTGAGGTACTTTCACATACCAGAAAATTCCTTTCATCCTTAAAAATGCCGAAGCAACCTTCCAACGTACCATGTTCACTTTTCACGATCTTAAGCAGATAGTCAAAGCTTACCTTGATGATCTTGTTGCGCACTCTCGCAAGAGGGCGGATCACGCAATGCACCTTCGACTTGTTTTTGAAAGATGTCATTACTATAGAATACGGTTGAACCCTCACAAGTACATCTTTTGTGTTAAGTCTGGTCGTCTTTTGGGATTTCTAGTTTCTGAGACCGGGATCATGTTAAATCCACTAAAGTTTGAGGCAATACTTTGATTTCCTCCCCCGCACATGATTAGAAAACTTCAAGGTTTGTAGGGAAAAGATAACTTTTTTCATCGGTTTATAGTGAATTATGCTAATATCACTAAGGGTTTCATGCGTCTTTTGAAGAAGGACACCCCTTTTATCTAGGATGAGCAAACCCAATAGTCCTTCGATGCTTTGAATAAAGCCTTGGTATCAACGCCTTTGCTAAAGTATCCTAACTATAGTAGGGACTACTTTCTTTATATCGCTGCATATGAAGAGATGATTGGTATGGTTCTGGCTCATGAGGATAATGATATTTGCGAGCACGTCATCTACTATCTTAGTCGAAACTTAGTCAGTCCTGAACTTAATTATTCTCACGTTGAAAAACTAGCTTTGGTTGTCATTCACGCAGTCCAACATTTGCGTCATTACATATTACTTTTCAAGACTACTATGGTTGCCAATGTCAATCCATTTCAATACGTCCTTACCAGGCATATCATAGGGGGAAAATATAATAAATGGATTTTCATTTTACAAGAGTTTGATCTCGATTTTGCTTCTGCGAAATCCAAGAAATCACTAGTCTTCGCGGAGCTAATATCCGATTTTCCACGATTATATGAGGATGTTATCCATGTTGATTCATTTGCAGACGAACACATTTTTCTTGTCTCATCATCCAACCCTTGGTATGGAGACATTATTCTCTATCTTCAAACTTTGAAGTTCCCTCGGCATCTCTCACGGGATGACCGACGACATGTAAGGTACCAAGCTAAGAAGTATACTACCATCAGTGACAATTTGCATCACCAAGGAATAGACAATATCTTGTTTCATTGTTTAACTCATGGAGAGGTTGAGTTTGTCTTGAACGATTGCCATAGTGGGGCTTGTGGTGGTCATCTATCTGGGCTTGCGACAACCCAAAAAAAATTGTGAGTCGGTTATTTCTAGACTACTATATTTAAATATTGTATTGAAGCAGTTAAGAAGTGTCACCCATTTCAGGTGTTCACTCGAAAAATGCCCTCGCATCCAACCCCTCTTCATCTAGTCATTACCATTGGTCCCTTCACCAAGTGGGGGGTGGACCTCGTGGATTTCAACCCAACTTCGACTGGGGGAATCAACACATTATCATGGCCTTCGACTACTTTACCAAGTGGGATGAGGACATGTCTACAACTAAATCCGATGGGAGACTGTCGCCTTCTTTGTATTCAATCAAGTTATTTCCTGGTTCGGTATCCCGAGTGAGATTGTCACTGATCATGGTAGTCACTTTCAGAATGAAATGATGGAAGATATAGCATCTAAGTAGGTTTTATACATGGCCATTCTTCTCCTTATTACCCCCAGGAAAAGAGAAAAGTATAGGCCATCAAAAAGTCTCTCAAGACCATTTTGCAAAAAAATGCCAGCCAAAGTAAGTCAGACTAACACATTATGCTATATCCCGCACTCTAGGCATATCGAACCTAGGTCAAGAATGCCACCAATTTTTCCCCTTTCCAGTTAGTACACAGTGTGGAGTCAATCTTACCTATTGAATGTGAAATCCCTTCTTTTAATTTGGCAGTCGCTCTCCTACCTGACACTTTTGATCTCGAGCGACACCTTGTACACCTAGAGAGTCTTGACAAGTAGCATCGAGACACATCTATGACTATCGAGGTGAACAAAAGACATGTTAAGGTCCAATACGATAAGTATGTATTTCTAAGGGTGACTTGGTCCTCTTGTATGATCAATCCAAAGAACCAATGGGGGCAAGAAAGTTTAAACCCATGTGGCACGGTCCTTATATCGTGTAATGTGTCTTAGAAAAAGGAATGCTATGAGTTAGAACATTATGAAGGGAATATGTTGTCTGAGCCCAGGAATGGGGTCTACTTGAAAATATATTACACCTGAGCCCCAAGATCAGGCAGGACCCTTTGTATACTAATGTAATTTAGTGTATATATATTTTCCATTTTCTTTTCTTCAACTTTCTTATCAAGTTTTCCCTTGTTTGGAGGATGTCAACGGAGTCTTCGGTCAACCTAGAATTCGCAAATGGAGCTAGTCGTCATACATGAAAATTGGATTCCGCCACTCGGGTGGTTTACTCACCTAGGGGTCTACTAGTGTCTTCAGGTGGCATATTCCTAGGGCCATCCACGAACAATGTGGTTGAATATAACATTGTTATAGAAATTTTTCGCGATGTTATCTCACATGGTATTCACTCTTTAGAGGTTCTCTTGGATTCCCAATTAGTAGTATGTCATTTGAATGACAATTACCACATGTGTGATACTACTTTAATCCATCGATTCCTACAAGTACGTCTTTTAGAACGACAAATTGATTTTATTACTTATTATCACATTCCTAGTTTTATGTCCCAAAATGAATCAGTCAATTTGTTCCTTTTTGTAGGTGATAGCATGCTCATAAATTAGGGTCATATATAAAGTTTTAGAATTTATAAGTTTCAAAGTATAGGATTTAAGATGTTATCCTAGAAATAAATCGATCATCAAAAGGTCTTTTCAAAAAATCAAGAAAAATCTTTTCAACAATTAACATCTATTTTGAAGTTGAAGTTAGCTGGTGAAAGCCTCAGGTTTCAACGGATAAAGTGTATTCTCAACAACAAGCGAGCCAGTGAAAGTGTTAACACAGGTTTTCATCCAACGACTCCAGAAACCTAAAAATGATATGCCATACACACGTCATACGATCATCATGGAGAGTTAATGGACGCAAATGAGTGGTGACACCTTTTCATCACATTCTAGAAGGAAATCATGATAGATTGCGCTCATGAATTTCATGGGCATACAGAGAAGGGTTTGAAGACATGACGCACTCTTAATCATCATTGCAACTAGAGGATAAAGTACCAGTTATTTGATGACATCAAATCAAATCACCATTTCCTACTTCAAACTCATGGTGTTCAAAAAATTCTATTATCGGGTTCCATATTTCATTGATAATAGAGGGTCATTTTCACCAGCGCCAACCCTTTCCTTATTAAGAAGTTTACTATTTCAACCATGTACAAATTAGCTGGTGATTAAGTTGCATATGGCAAGGAAGCAAGGAGGGTGATTTCCGAGGAAAGAATTAGACAATTTATCTTTTTTGCAGTCTTATCCAGAGGTGCAGAAGTGTTTCTCAGACGCAAGTTGTATGGCATATGTGGAAAGGTTGTAGGAAGGCTATCACCAGACAATAGCAGATATTTTTTCAAATTCATACGATGGAAGAAAATCTACAGTGGGCTCTCTGGAACTGATAGTTGATGAAGCTGCCATCGCTTCAGCAACTGTCTTACCCAGAATAGGCCAAAATTGGTTTAAAACAATAGTGACCAAGAATTTGAATTTTAGATCATACCTCAAGAAATGATAATCTTGGAAGAAATGAGATAGAGAGAAAGAACTTGGCATCACTTTCTCTTTTGGGAAGGTTTTGAGACCCAAACGCAAGCTATAAATGAAAAGAAGAAAGCGGGAAAGAAGTAGTCAACTCCTCAGAGTAGCTCAAGGAGAAGGAGAGCTCTCCCAAAGACACCAGAAGACAAACATTCTAGCATAAAGCCCCAGAAAGATAAAAAGAAACTATATTTTGAAACAAACTCAGAGCAATCCATAGTAAAAAGGACAAATGCTCTAAATCTGCCATACACAGATTCAGACACAGAACCATAAAAGGAAGATGAAAGTCTAGCCATCAAAAGTCCAGAGAACTCCATGGAACCTACGTAGGATTTTGAAGTTTTTACTTCTAAAGATGAAGTTGAAACCTCAAGAAATTAGAAATCAAAGAAGATTAAGAAGTTGAACGAGATAATAGCACAATAGGAGATTCTAAAAAGGGTGATAAAGGCAAGATATAAAGCTTTGTCAGGAAATTTTGCAAAGACCAATGCAGCTTTTGAGAAGATGTCACGTGAAAGTATAAAGGATAAGAAGAAGAAGAAAAAGATTACAAAGTATTATAATATCTTATGGTGGTTAACTAAGCGCATGAAGAGGAAAATCAAAAAGTTGAAGGCAAAAATTATGACAGATCCAGATTTACAAGTGTTGGCACATGTTATTGTAAATTTGCAGGGAGATCAATCAAATAAACAATTATTTTTAATGGAACAACAGTTTTGAATACGAGAGGTTTTCCTTTTTTTATTAAACTAGAGCTTTCACCAGCACAGAATGCTCAATTGTAACCAATTAGTTGTTGAAAAGCAGACCTTTCATCAGCTAATTAGCAAATCCTAAGGCGAAATAGCTGGTGGAATCGTAGAATAATAATTTTGAAGATTTGAGCTCGAATGGAGCAATTTTTGGGTGATTTAAAGGATCAGAGAGCATAAAAAATATTAATCACCAAATCATAAAATATTTAGTTTCAAAGATTCGTGGAGATTTTGGAGGTGAATGCTTAGTTTGTCAACTAAAGCTTTGTTCATAGTTGTTGAAATTTTTCCAACTACTGAAGACATGTGTACTTTCCTCCATGACACATCAGAGACATAACAATGATGAAGACCAGATGTCGAAGACAAACTTTGAAGACAATTCGATTCATAGGAACTAGTTCTTAGTTATCCTATTGTATTTAGTTTTGTTTTCTGTTTTCTATATTTATAAATCTAGATCCATTTTTCATGGATCTGAGATCTATTGTAAAGTTTATAAATAATTATCATTTTGATAAAGTAAAGGTTCAATTTTGGATAGAAGGAAATACTATATTGTAAACAGACCTTTCATATGATAATACAAATCACATTTTTCTCTCTCTATTGATGTCACATTCTCATCTTTCCTTCTGTACTCTTATTCAAGTTGTTTCAGCTGCAGAATGACTGTCATCTCATTGGTTAGCTCATAACTTGATTAATAGTTTCTTATCATTGTTTATTAAACCATACATTTGTATTTGGTTTATAAGCATTGTTTTCTCACCCACTTTAAAGATATCATATGATTATTGATCCTTGAGAGCAGTGGTTCATTTGATTCTCATTTTGACTGTCTAAATACCATAATTGTAATTGAGTTATCCCAGTGATCCACACATACAAAATAAAAAAAACAAGTTTACCTTAAGTTACCAAGCATCTTTGACCCACAACCTCAAAGAGTTTCTTGGAGTGATAACACCTAAGACTTCTAATCATGTATCTGATGCTTATGCTAATTTCATTTTATATTGGCATTTGTCACATAACTAAAGAAAAGAAAACCATCTCGTCAATGTACACATTTTAAAATATAAGTAAAGCTGAAGATCCCTTTTTATATATATTTCAAAAAATATGGTGTTTATAGTACAAAATTGGGGATATTCCCTCAATACATATACAACCAGTACTACAATATCCACAATATCTACACCTCTGGAACCGAATGTGTGTCATGGTAACAAACCATGACATTTGCGAGACGCCAAAAAAGCCGCACCCAAGCTCTCAGTACACCAAACACATGTCGCTGCATGTCTTCAAGCAGATCCTCTACATGAACCATGGGAATCCTATGAGTCAAACGAGACAGGTTGCCTTGCACGTTTTGTAGGACTCTCTTAGATTCTCCTCCCACCACCTCATCTCCCTAGTTCCTCCGTCGATGTCGAGTAAACACTTTCTGCTATCGCGAACCCACGTATGCATTACACATGTGTCTAGTTAGTACGTAAGCACCATCCAAAAATATTTTTGTTCTATTATACAGAAATACAAAAAAATGAAATATTTAAAAAAATTTAAACATACCTATGTCATCATAGGCAGACCCTAGTGGAAGTGGCATGTTCAGATCTCCTCGGAAGTATATCCCCACATAGGGATAGTCATATAGGGAAATGACCTGTCGCTGCCACCAGTAGAATGAATCCTCGTTGTAGGGTGTCATCACCCTACCTCCCCCCTGTCTCCTCATTACCTCGGTCCACCATGTCATGGATGGATCACAAGGTCCTCTTGGAAGAATCTCGACTCTAGTTCCCAAACCTGAAACTCGCTCGAAGAAGAAACTACATAGGATAGAGGCAAACCCAAAATTCCTCTTACTCCCTTGTTTTCACTCTGTCAACTGGCTCTTCATATTTTCCAATAGTGAGGTACAACAATAATATACTATGGGTCTGATACACTGCACTGCATAGAACATGAACGGTCTGGATGCTTGATGCAACAAGGCCGAACCTGTGATCATGGTCAATACAAGCACAACAATCTTCAGGATGATATTTTTTATCGCCTAGATAGGGAGTTGACTCCCTACCTTTAGAGTCCCTACTACATATTGGGCGTCGATGCACTCCTCTATTTTCATTCTTCTCCCTTATCCCCATGATTTGAGGTTTACACCTCTCCCCGGTGTGATAGACGAGTCAAAAAGTAGATATCCTCTACTTCAATCCTCAATGGTTTCCCATCAAGGATGAAGCTTTCACTCTCAGGGTCCCAGTAACCCACAAGCATCTCAAGCAACCTCACTTGGGCTCTCATTCCTTTGATTGCCCAAAATTTATATGAGACACATCTCCTTAATACCACTTGGGCCCTCGGATCTTGATCCACAGCAACATCGACCTCCTCATGCTCTCTTTCTCTCCATTCAAGAACCATCCTACCAAGGACAAATCAAAATTTGAGTTAGAAACCTTACAATTTATTGTTTCTGTGCCTATACGTGAGCTGCTTCACTTACAATCATGTATAGGGATAGATATACATTCCCTACAGTTTTCATAGGCACATATAACTCATCGTATACGCGACTCGATAGAAGACAACCCATGTACACTGAGTTTCACATTTTACGCCCTCAATTACTAAAAATTTGTAACCTAATTTAAAATTTGAATCTACTGGAAATGAAGAGGAAGGGAAGAAGATTTACTTGGTCTAGACGGTTTCTGATTTCATTGCCTGACGCTCCCGCAATCACCGTTTGAATCTCGGGGGTAGTTTGGTCCAATTTGCACTATTTGGGTAAAATTTTAAAATGGTATAGTAATTTTTGGTTTGATTACTATTTATAAGCAATTTTTACCCACTTTCTATAGTTTTGAGCCATTTGTTTTCCTAATGGACTAATACAAAGGTGGATTGAGTTGGTTTATGTAGTTTTAACCAAGGATTCTTGCAAATTTCAATGTTACATTGGTCGTTCGTCACCACAGGAAGGTATTTTCATTACCCAACATATAGGATAGGTATCCATTTCATCTTGCACTTTTGCATTATCCTATAACTGTCACTTTTTATGCCTTAGGTACAAACCCATTTGTTGTGACACAGAACCTTCCTTCTGCTATAAGTCATGTCATTATCAAGTGGCACAGACTTATCAAACATGGGTGCCCTAGTTAGATCCCCTACTTGACTTGGTTCCCATGCAAATATTTTTTCCATAGATCCAAGAGTCCCTCATAGCCAGTACATCACTTTATGCTGAGCCGCATTTCTCACTCATAAACATGCTGCCTTATACCCCGAGGACTCCCAAAGAAGTTTTATTTAAGCTCTTATCCAACTCGTCTTCAAAAAGAGAAAATATTGTCGAGTGATGTGTCCCTTTCACACTCGTTAAATTATACCTGAAAGGTCATGAGTCTTAGTTAAGATCTTTTTTGAGTCATTATCAAAAAGTGTAGGGGCCGAATAGATTTTACAACAATTTATTTCATAAACTAAGACAGTAATTTCATAACAGCATAATAATCTTCATAATAGTAACTTCTGTAACTTAAATTTTACAATGAATAATATTTTTTTCTAACATAATACAACAATGCATAATTTTAAATAAATACCTAAGTCTGATGCTAATAATCCTCCGTTTGTCCATCGCTTGCCTCCTTGACCGCTGTTGCAAAACACTGCCCAAAACCTAGTTCCTCCCTGCCAACTAGGTAACTTCCTAGCTCTAGGATATCATATGGATATCCTGGCCCCTGTGCCCAAAACCTCCAGCAACCCCGGTGCCTGACTGATACAATCCCACTCCCAAAACTCCACCTCTCTCTGCAAATCCCAGAGCTCCCAAAATCCCTCTCCCATCTCCTACAGAATGACCTCCCGTCAACCTCCTTCCCCTCCATATTCCTCCTTCACCGACTCCCCCCTCATTTACTCCCTACCTAACCCATTTATTACCTTATTATCCTTTCCCGTTAATGCCCCTTATCCCCTTTATTTAATATCTTATCCCTTGTAGTTAATATGTTATCCCTTTTCAGGTACGCAAATTAATTTAATAATATAATTTATTATCCTCCTTTTATTTATTTACCTTATTAATTAATGAGTTAATTAATACTTAAATTAATCATTAACAATCATGAATAACTAATTAATAATAATTAATTAGTTAATGTTATTTTAAGAAATAATTATGGTTTAGCTAATCTTTTAGAATAGTTATATTATTAAATTAATTATAATTAATAATCATATACACCTATTTAAGAAGGGTCGTTACATACACCCACCCTTCAGGAAACTTCGTCCCAAAGTTAAGGTATCTTATGGTACAAGGAAAATTAACACGGTTCACACATTCATAACAATTAACCGACATTATCAGTAAGTAAGTCAAGAAAACTCATACATACTAGTGTATATGTACAAGAAATGCATGTGTAGCTAGTACATGCAAATCTCGTGCATGTACTAATAATCAAAACTGTCATCCTTTAGTAATTTATGTATGCATCCAATCCAGTCAGCAAGACTAGTCTTTTATAAAAGACAACAACCAATCCTCGTTTGAGAAATTCTTTAATTACAATTATCCGGTTCAACAATTTTATTTTAAACAACTGTGGTTTAGTTACATAATAATGAATATTCATATATACACATTTCTCTTTTTTCTTGAAGGGAAAACATTAAATTCCACCACAAGACAGATCTCCATACCATCTCAACTATTACTACTCATCCTTCCTCCCTAACCTACTTCCATCTCCATTCCTATTCTTCCTCTGCTAGACTATCTTGGAGCGTCAACTATATTGACC
>ML776998.1:512418-572692 GCA_009831015.1 Picea engelmannii
TCGGCGTCTTCCCAAGTAGCAGATCCTAGACTATACTTGTCCCACTGGACCTTAACTTGGTCTACCAGACGGTTCCTGAGCTGTCGGACTCTACGGTCCAATATGCGTAACGGTTCTACCATGAGGGTTCCCAGAAACGGGCCTCCAATCCATGCCCATCGTGTTGTTATGGTATGTTCTCCTCCATTTTACAATTTCTAGAAGAAACATCTGAAAGGCCTGGTTTCTTGATTTTTGTGGTGGCAACAACTCTTTCATTTACAGGCTCACGTCATAGGTTTTATATCTATGTTTTTGAGTTGTTAAAAGCCTCTAAGAGCAATATATTTTCAACAAATCGAAATACATGTTGAGAACCGTTTTATTCTTAAAACGCCCACTACTTTTAAACCCCTTTCACTCTACAGACTAAGAGACCAGACAATATGAAATCCTTCATCTCTATTCAGTCACAGCAAAGGAAGAATGTAAGGTTGGTTTCGTTCAACTTCTATGAGCTCGAGAATGGTCGCGACATTCGGCAATTTTCTTCTTTTGCACTTGCATATTTGTCAGTTGACTTATTTTACTTGTAGGTGAGATTCTTTTATTGCTCACTGTGTGCTCATATTAGTGTTGAGGCCGCAGCCGAGGCTGGGGCTGGGTGCGTTAGGCTCTTGGGTGGAGGCCGAGGCTGGGTGCGTTAGGCTCTTGGACTTGGTTGTGTGCTTCGTAATGTGTCTATTTTGCACAGTACAAGCAGTTTCTGCACTCAAAGTATTGAACGAGAAAAGATGTAACCTCCATTTATTCAAGGCAAGTCTTCCAATACCAATTTTGATAATATTCTGTTATGATTTAGCCCGAAAATGGTGACGGGGGGGGTCGACTCCGAGAGTTTTTTTCCAAATACGGGAAGGTCGGTCTGGGGGTCCATATGTCCGTCTCTGTGATCTCTATAGCTGGCCTTTACGTTGCCATACAAAATAGCGTCGATGTAGAGTCCCTGCTTGCCAGAATCGGCCTGCCCAATCACTCCAAGGAGGTCCTGGACGAAGATTCAGGGGCAGCTAATGAAGAACTGCAGAGTGAAAAACCCACGAAAGGGAAGCTTGAGAGCTCTGAAATTTTAACATCTAGTGGAGGAGCTCTCGCACTAGCCGTTCTGTGTAATAAGGTGCCTTTTCCCATGCGAGTGCCCATAACCATAGTTCTCAAACCCCCCATTGCGAGGTTCCTTACGAGGTGGAGACTGATCAAGGATAACATCAGGTAGAGTTTTTTTTTTATAAGATTGATGAAGTCTGAGTTAAATCCCTTTGCTTTAAGGGTTCTTAGCTGTCAGTAGGGTTTTGGGTATGTGGCTGAGGAATCTGAGGGTTATGTTCCACACAATACCCTTATTAGGGTTTTCTTTGACCAAATACTGTTAGGGTTCAAATATTCAATAAAAAGAGAGAAACTCAGGGATTTTTTTTTTTTCATTGTTTTTTTTTTATTTCCTTCCCATTCATTGATCATATTAATTTTAGTGATGGTGCCAAGTTTATAGCAGATGAGGTTGCAGGATCAAAGGATAAGTGGTTTTTAAATGACATTGTCTATTTTCGGAAGCCCTTTCTGTCTTTTATGTTTTGGATGGGCTATATTGAGGGGTCAACTGAGTATCCTTTGTAATTTGGGTATTAGAATTCATATTCAGATTAGTGTTTAGTACAGTGGTTTTTGAAAAGATATTCTTTTGTCTTGACCAAAATCAACCATTGAACAAGAAATAATAGTTGTTTACGGTTGTTGTAACAACCCTAGTTTTTTTTTTTAAACCGATCTTTTATTGAATTAATGTTGTTGGATTTAGCTATTTTGGTGCCCTTGTTCAATTCCAGGTCTTTTTAAAAAAAATGCATCATATATTTCTTCATTGCACAATTAGTTACATCATGGAACAAAGAGAGTTACAAAAAGTAATGCATATGTTTTACTTTGGTAAATTTGTAATGCATTTATTTTTATATTTGTTTTAAAATTTCTGCATTTGGCTTGGTTTGCAGGTTAGGCGGGACTGGAGCTAGAGCTTGGAGCTGGGAACTTGGCCCATAGGCCCATATTTTAAACTAAGACACTCTGATACCATATGTAGGGGCCGAATAGATTTTACATCAATTTATTTCATAAACTAAGACAGTAATTTCATAACAGCATAATAATCTTCATAATAGTAACTTCCGTAACTTAAATTTTACAATGAATAATAAATTTTCCTAACATAATACAACAATGCATAATTTTAAATAAATACCTAAGTCTGATGCTAATAATCCTTCGTTTGTCCACCGCTTTCCTCCTTGACCGCTGCTGCAAAACACTGCCCAAAACCTAGTTCCTCCCTGCCAACTAGGTAACTTCCTAGCTCCAGGATATCATATGGATATCCTGACCCCCGTGCCCAAAACCTCCAGCAACCCTGCTGCCTGACTGATACAATCCCACTCCCAAAACTCCACCTCTCTCTGCAAATCCCAGAGCTCCCAAAATCCCTCTCCCATCTCCCGTAGAATGACCTCCCGTCAACCTCCTTCCCCTCCATATTCCTCCTTCACCGACTCCCCCCTCATTTGCTCCCTACCTAACCCATTTATTACCTTCTTATCCTTTCCCATTAATGCCCCTTATCCCCTTTATTTAATATCTTATCCCTTGTAGTTAATATGTTATCCCTTTTCGGGTACGTAACTTAATTTAATAATATAATTTATTATCCTTCTTTTATTTATTTACCTTATTAATTAATGAGTTAATTAATACTTAAATTAATCATTAACAATCATGAATAACTAATTAATAATAATTAATTAGTTAATGTTATTTTAAGAAATAATTATGGTTTAGCTAATCTTTTAGGACAGTTATATTATTAAATTAATTATAATTAATATTCATATACACCTATTTAAGCAGGGTCGTTGCAAAAAGATTGTCGAGTGAACTTGTCTCTTTCACACTCGTAAATTGGATTTGAAAAGGCGTCTATTTGGTGCAAGTTTATCCCTTTTTTACACCAAGTAGATTAAAAGACATAAAAAATGATATTTTTTGGATTTAAGTTGTGATTGCATGTCATGCCCTCGCTTGCAGTATTGAGCCGATAGTCGGTTCTTGCTTTGCATTATAAACCATTCACCTCAATAATTTTTGCATCCTCAACCAAGCAGAACCTTCTTTATATCCTTTGCAATTTGACACCCTATACCTAGGAGGGAACATTCCCTCGAGTGTCCATATCCCGCATGCATCTCCTTGCATTGAGCATAGGTATGTTCCACTGCTGGAACTAGTTTTTCTTACTTGCGACACTCATTTCCTCCTCTGTACCATAGCATTCATTTGTCTATGAAAAAAAAAAAAAAGATGGGCGGGAAGGGAGTATTACCTTATTTGGTAGTAGTCGTGTTGTCTTTGAACAGAACAAAAAGTTATTGAGTCCATTTTTCATCATAATTTTTGGATTAGCATGGCCTTAGGAAGCTGAGCTCATTACAGAGTCTTTTCTATTGATTGGTTACTCTTCCAGTCCCTACAGAGAGTTTCATTGATGCATCCTCCATCTCATGATTTCATCATTGGGTCTATGTTGTCGGAGTCCTCCATATGTCTCATTCTCTTGTTCAAAGGAAGTATATTAACCCATGTCGGACACTTCTCAGAACTCTTGACTTTGCATGTCGGACATACCCTCAGTTTGTCTTAGAGTCACATGATACTGTAGTCCTATCATGCACCCTGGTCCTACATACATCATCGGTAGGTAACCTTGAACCCAATAGTAGATACTTCATCATTGGTCATTGATTGGGTGGTTTCCCTTGTGTTGGATGACAAGACATATATTCACACAATGGGATTCGTGTAGTGTCTTGGATGCCATTAGCCTTATTGGTGGTTTCCTTGCATTTGTCAACAATTTTCATCATTGGTTTCTATTCAGAGGGTCTTTTTCATGTACTCCTTGCACTTGGCACACACAAAAGACGCACATGGTCATTGGTTCGTGAACATGTTCTTCGTCCTATTTCCACCAAATATTGAAGCTCCTACTTTGTACCTTGTCCTGACTGATGAGAGATGCCTTAATTCTCTCCTTTCAGTGGGTCTCTTTCCATCGAATTTAGCTCATTTATTCTGGAAATGGGACCTAGATTCTTATGAGTACCTTGAGTCTTGCAGTCATTAGTGGCAGGATCTCTCACCATCGATAGTTGGGAATACATCAATGTATCTTGATGGATGGATTCTTCAGGTGTTTGACATTGAATCCTGTATTCACACTTGTAAGAATGCACTCGGTGTCTTGATACCTACTTTCATTATTGGTAGGCTATCTCACATTTGTTAACGGTATACCTCAATGACCGGTAATCAAACAATGTCTCATTGTGTTCGACCTCAACTCCTTTATTCACATAATGTAGACTTTCACCCTTGGCAGATTATGTAGAAGACTTGAAGACATCACTATGTGGCCGCAACTTTCATGAGTTGTTGCTTCCTTTTCATTGGACAGACAGCTATATGACTTCAGTGATCATAGGAGATCATATTGTACTTCATTTTATACATATATATTCAGATTGGTTTTGAGACCGGTTCTACTGGGCCTTGTTCATGACTATGACATCTTTTTTCCACGTAACCGCATTTGTATTTACCTATTCATGGCCATGGACACTTGTTTGGTATATTTTTTCATGGATTTGCAGTGGATTTGTATTGGCAACCATGTATGCAAAGTCAGTGAAAAATGTAATGAGCAACTAGTTCGTCCTACTAGTTCCCCATCACTCCACTTATAGGTTGTTTATAATGTATTTTGGCCATCACAAATGTTCAACAACACATGTATACCAATAGAGGACGAACACCTTCAGTAACCACTCACATAACCAAATCAAATATCAACACATTGATGTTTTCATGTGGAAAAACCCCTACGAGGAAGCATCCACGGCCCCAGCCTGTGTGGTCACTTGGAGCAGTTTATTAATAAAAAATAAAAAGATTACAGAGAGATTTTACAATAGAGTTTCTCACAATCGATCATTGGCAAATGAACCTCCATGCTCTTTAAATAGAGATCATGGACCAATCGGGTGTTAAGCCACGGATCAATGGTCGTTAATATCGAGGAGAGTATGAATCGTGAGATCACTCTATTTCGGGACCATATCGTGATCATCGAATTTCCTAACTATAAATGAATATTAATGCATACTAAAGAAACACACTAGAAAACACACTTTTACCTAATGACACAATAGACCAAGTAGATCTTAACTAACTCTTAAGTGTCTAAATATCCTAACATCCCCCCTTAAGAACAACATGGGATAGGATTGAAAGATTTGCAGTAGTGACACAATAGGAGAAGGAAGGAGGCATTAGAGCCTATCCCCCCTTAATGACAACTTATTGAACTCCTAGCATAGATCGAAGTTTGGAACACTTCGCTTCTATAAGAGACTTTGTGAAAAATTTTGCAACTTGATCTTCTATAGGGAAAATGAGCACTTCAATAACTTGATCATGAATGATCTTTCTAATGAAGTGGATGTGTAGCTCGATGTGTTTTCTATGATGATGTTGAACTGGGTATTTGGCGAGCTTGATGGTACTCTGATTGTTGCACCAAAGGCTGGTCGGATGTTGGTGCTAGAATCCAAACTCTAAAAGGATCAGTTGAAGCCACAGGGATTCCTGACTTGCATTTACCGCTGCTTGGTACTCAGATTCTGCTAAATAAAGTGCAATAGACTGTTATTTCTTATAGGCCCAAGTGACGGGTCCTGAACCAAGGCTAAAAACATAACCTGTAGTATACTTTCGAACATCAGGGTCGCTGACCCAATCTGAATCAGTGAAACCAACCAATAAAGGTGTCCCCCATGAACTGTAATGTATCCTGAACTGAACTGTACCACGAACATAGCTAAGTATCCTTTTAGATTCTTTCCAATTGCTTTCAATGGGTGTTTTCATATACCGGGAAACAATACCAACAATAATGGAAAGATCAGGATGGGTATGAGTCAAGTATAAGAGGCTACCAACTAATTGACGGTACAGGGTGGCATCAACTTCAGGAGAAGTACAGGTGACAGTAGGCTTGACTCCAGACTGGAAGGGAGAAGGGGTTGGTTTACAATAATTCATGTGAAAGTGACGAATAAGGTCACAAACATACCTAGACTGGGAAAGAAAAATTCTTTCATTGGTTTGCAAAACTTGGAGGCCAAGGAAATAGTGCAAAAACCCTAAGTCTGTCATTTCAAATTTCTTCCTAAGGATGGTTTTCACATGGTTTAAAAGTTTTGAGTTACTACCATTAAGGATAAGGTCATCAACATAAAGGACAAGGTCATCAACATAAAGGATAATGATTATGAGATGGATTCCTACTTTCTTGCTATAAACATTAGGATCAAAATGGCATCTAGAGAATCCAGTGTCAATAAGAAAGTTGTCCATTTTAACATACCAAGATTGGGGATCTTTCTTAGGACCATAAAGAGATTTCTTAAGGCGAAAAACAAGGCTAGAGTCATTATGGACATAGCTAGGAGGTTGTTCCATGTACATTTCTTCTTTCAAATCGCCATGCAAGAAGGCATATTTAACATCCATCTGATGGAACTCCCATTTATGTGAGGCAACAAGAGAAAGAACACGACGGATGGAATTCATTTTGGCTACAGGGGAAAATGTTTCATTATAGTCAATTCTTTCAACTTGGGAGAATCCTTTGGAAAATAACTAAGCCTTATGTATTTCAACACTTCCATCTAATTCATACTTAGTTCTATAGACCCATTTACATCTCACAAGTTTTCTTCCTTTTGGAAGAGGTACAAGATCCAAAGTATCGTTTACCATTAAAGAACGATACTCTTCATTCATTGTTGTATCCTAATCTGAATGACATGAAGCTTCTGCAAATGTCTCTGGATCATGAGTCTCTGAAACTTGAGCCAAAAGAGAAGAGGCTCACTGGAATTGTGAACGTTTTCGACATTGATCTGAAGGATCACCGACAAGATCACCAACTGCTTCTCGTGTTGAAAGGACCCATCTAGGAAGCAGTGGAACTGGCGCTTGTTCAGGTTCAAAGGAATCATCTAGAGGAAGTTCATTAGGTAGAGGTGGATTTTCCTCCTCATTGTCATCATCTGAAGAAGAAACTAGAATAGGAACAGAAGAAGGCACAAACACTTAAGATGGCTCGCAGGCTGAAGAAGGCACAACCGTCGAATTAGGCTCGTAGGCCAAGAGATTTTCATAAAATTTAACATCTCTTAAAATAATAATTTAATTACAATGTGGTTGAAGAAGTATATAACCTTTGACGTCTTCATAATAACCAATAAATATACACTTCTCACTTTTAGGCTACAATGATTTCCTTTTCTCATCAGGAATGTGAGCCCATGCTATAATGCCAAATACACAGAAGTGACTTACATCTGGTTTAATTTTAGTCCAGGATTGTTCCGGTGTTATATTTTTAAGATCCTTTGTGGGAGTGCGATTTACTATGTAATTTGCACAATTGATGGCTTCCACCCAATACTTTAGACTTAATCCCTTAGATTGGATCATACAATTAGCCATTTCTTTTAATGTGTGGTTCTTTCTATCAGCAACACCATTTTGTTGTGGTGTATATGGATCAGTATGTTGCATTTGGATGCCCTCTGTAGTGCAGTCACTTGTAAAATTATTGTTCACATATTCGCCTCCATTACATGTTCTTAACTTTTGAATTTAATGTCCATATTGCTTGTCTACAAGGGCCTTGTAGGCCAAAACTTGTCAAAAACTTCACTCTTAAGTTTTAAGAAGTAAACCCAAGTACGTCTATAAAAATCATCAATTAAAGTTAATAAATACTTGCACCCAGAAAAAGAAGGAGAATAAAATGGACCACACAAATCACTGTGAAAAAGTTGCAAAGGGCTCGATGCATGCCAAGAGGCACGTTTGTCAAAATTGCCCCAATGATGTTTGTCAAGAACACAACTGGCACAAACACAATCTCTGTATGAAATAAGAGGAAGACTAGTCACCATCTGTTGATTACATAGTTGCTGCAATGAATGATAGTTTAGATGACCAAACCGCTCATGCCAAAGTTTGCTCAAGTCATCACTATGAGCAACAAAAACTTATGAAAAATTTGATGACCCAAAGTTGTCAAACTTGTACAACCTGGTAATATCATCAACAATTCCAGTTGAAAGAACATGATTAAGATCTTTTAGATCCTTGATTACTACTTAGTGAGGTGAAAACTCTATGGTTTTACCTTCACCTAAATGAGTTATTTGATATACTGATAGAAGGTTACAAGAAAGACTTGGAACACATAATACATCATTGAAATGGCCATTTTCTACTTGTATTGTTCCAGATACTTCAACACTAAGAGATCTATCATCACCAACAAATATTTTCTTGGTGTTACATTCATTTAGAGTAGAAAATATGTCTCTATCCTTAGCCATATGATAAGATTCTCTAGAATCAATAAGCCACTGATCAGAAGAAAAAGTAGAAGGTGTATTGAAGGAGAAACCAGAAGTAGAAAGTGCATGTCCATGAGAAGAAGAAGAAGTAGTAGAATCAATACTGATGTTGTGCTTCTTTATCGCTGCTTCTAAAGATGCCATCTTCTTGAAACATTTGGACTCATCATGACCATTTTTATCACAAAAATTACAATGTCTGTCCGTCTTCTTATTTTTATATTTTGTTCATTTGTCACCATTAGGAGCTAAAGCTGTTTGAGCGGGTTTGGGACCCTTATATTGCTTTTTGTTGTAGCGAGGATGTTTCTTCTTGGGATACTTGGGTTTATCTTTCTGTTGGGCAACTGAGGCTTTGTTAGAGGTACCTGCAGTGTTGATCACTCCAAGTTGTATAAGCTTATATTCCTCTCTAATCAAAGAATCACAAAAGGACTCAAGAGTGGGTTTTTCATAAGATTTCCCTAGAGCCTCTCTCATGGCATAAAATGTATATACACACATAGAATATGCACTACCTATCCTAGAAATAATAAGATAGATGCAACACTCTTCCTCCATTTTTAACTTACATTCTTCACATAAAATTATGAGTGTTTTAAACCTAGATAGATAGTCTTCAAGGAAAGAAAAATCACTTGGACTCAAGGTTAGTATTTGATTTTCTAACTTTTTTGCTCGAATAATAATGAGTTTACCAAACACAGATTCAATCTTGTCCCACTCTTCTTCGGGGTCATTAATTTCTTGAAGGTGGTACCTTAAATCAGGAGAGATGGACATTTTGATTAGTCCACATGCTTCGTCATTTATATTATCCCATTTATATTTCTTATCATCATCAGTGGGTGATTTTTCCTTTCCCAAGGTAATCTAGTACATGCCTTTACTTCTTAATAAATATTTCATATGAGATTTCCATTGGAAGTAGTTGTTGTTGGTAAGCAAGACATTACTTGTAGAATCCATATTAATTATGTAGATAATGTGGATTTAAAAACTAAAACTGATGATCTAGATGGAAAGATCTCAAAAAGTTATGCGGTTTAAAAAAAAAATGGCACTAAAAACGGACTTCTGATGTGAGAGATATGCCATTTTAAAAAAAGGCATAAACGGTAACCAACTGACCACGTGATAGTGTAAGTTGCTTTATGAAGTGACCCACTTTTATAAAGAGAAGTGGGAATCCCTTTTACAATGAAGTTACTTTATAATAGAAAAGTTGTATGCAAAATAAATAACTCTAAAATAAAATATTAAAGCTACTTATAGTGATTCATTTTTATACTTGAAGTGAAATACACATTACAATTTTAGCATGAATTTTTTCAAAAAAATTACAAAAGAGAGACTTGAACTCAAGACCTCTTACTTAATAAGGGAAGTTTTAACCAAATGGTCTAGAAAAAAATACTGTAATGCTCAGAAGGAGGATTGGGGCTGTTGTTGTTGAAGATGGTCTTGGAGAGCATGCTAAAAAGAACTATTTTCACACAAGAAAAAAAATTCGATTATCGATGACAACAAGGGTTAGCTCTCGGTTAGCTTACCCAAAAGATGCACCTTTTCCTATCTGTTTATGATTTTATGAGATCACACAGGGAACAGGGAAAAGAGAATTCGCAGATCTAAAAGAGTAGCAATCCATAAATAAAAAAAACACAAACCAAAATAAAACCAAAATAAAACTTTGCAAAAAATTAAAAAAAATGTGTATTCAGGCTTTATACCTCCGGATCTGACTGTAATGGTCGTATCTTCGGAAAACGAAAACCTTTTCAAGTGAAACGAAAAGTGTCCCTAAATGAAATGAGTGCTCTGGACGCAATGGAACAGTCCTCTCATCCCATAAATTTATGAAAATGACATAAAATGGAGATGAGGCAACTCGGCTTCACGATCTACAACAGGAGCGGGTCTTCAAACATGCTCTCATACCATGTTCAACAAAAAAGGTATTCCAACAGAGGATGAAAAACTTCAGTAACCACTCACATAACCATATAAAATATCAACACAACGATGTTTTCACGTGGTAAAACCCCTACGGGGAAACATCCATGGCCCTAGCCAACGAGGCCACTTGGAGCAGTTTATTAATGCAAAAGAAAAAGATTACAGAGGGATTTTACAATATATTTTCTCACAATCGATCATCGAAAAATGACCCTCCATGCTCTTTAAATAGAGATCATGGACCAATCGGGTGTTAATCCACATATCAATGGCCATTAAGATAGAGGAGAGTATGAACCATCGGATCACTCTATGTCAGGAACATATCGTGACCGTCAGATTTCCTAACTACAAATGCATACTAATGCATACTAAAGAAACACAATAGAAAACACACTTTTACCTTATGACATAATAGACCAAGTGGATCTTAACTAACTCCTAATTGTCTAAATATGTTACTCCTTTGACCTCACACATTAGGGGGCATGTGTTATAGAAAGATTTGCCTCACCCTATGCAATATTTCACAGAAGGCCTTTTTTCAATTTCATCATGCAGACTTATCATCCCTGTTTGTAAAATCCAGAGCGAAAAATACATATTTTTCCACATGTACACATCTTGCATATTATACCACATGCTTATATGCAGGTTGCTCCACTACAACCCATGTACATCAGGATTTTTGTAGAAAATCAAAATTAATGTCGGGTTTCCATGTCACGACAGAGGATCTATGATCCTTGGCCTTCCATATACTGGAAATGTTCTGACTCAACCCTTCAGTTCCATTTTGAAAACTATAAATGGGTCAATTTTGAGCTACGGAAAGAGGAGAAAGAATTCAATTTTGAGAGCAAATTTACTTTGGAGAAATTACTTACTTCATATTGAGTCTACATCCCTTTGTCATTTAATTCTGAACATAGTGTTCAACCCCTAAGATGTTCCCTTATTGTTTGAGAACCTCTTGTTTCTCTCTTATGAGTTTGTGTTTGGTGGAGGATTGAAGTGGTGGAGGCCCAGTTGGAAGGAACTTAGTTTCTCGGTTCCGAACCGTGCTGACACAAAAGTATATAATATTTTCACTTCTGCTTATCATAAATTAATAGAAATACTCCTTTCCCATCCAATTGATATATTGCAAATATATGAGTTATTATCCATGGGCATATTTGCTATGTATATTAATGGATTATGCTATCTAATGTGCTAACATTTTATATTATCACCATATGTTTTGTTTGCTTGTTTGTTGAGAACTAGTTGCAGGTATATAGCTTTGGATCCAAGTGCTCATAGCTTTGGATCCAAGTGCTCAACGATGGACTTCATCAAACATCTGGATGAGGTAGGCCTCTTTCTTATCTCGCTTGCATATTTCTTTATATAGCATGTTTTTGGGATTGAGTTGATTTATGCAGTCGTTTCCATCTGTTGTGGTTTACCCTAGCCATAGAGAGATTTTCCTCGTAACAAAATGTACTAGTGAAACATGAAACAAAGTGTACATAATCTCTTGATTACATTAAATATGTAGGACCAAATATCATATAATAAAATTCAAAAGTGCATCCATCAAAACGACTGAGACAAGTGGGAGAAAAATATGGTTATATCTTCCTCAATGCATGATAGGAAAATATAGTGTTTGATGTGTTGGATCATGTTGTCATTGATGTCAAAGGATTGATTTTAAAGGAAAAATGTATTTTCATAGTATATTGATGAAGTATTTATAGTCACTATTGTAAATGAATGGATGTCAAGTCAAGTCATTGATAAATGAAGTCATGCATAGATGGATCAATGTGTTGTCATTGATATAGGATACATAGATGAGTTCATGCATAGATGAAGATGGATCGATGTGTTGTCATTGATATATTATGCATCGATGGATGTATGCATTAATGTAATGATCATTGGATCATGTGGTCATGCATAGAATCAATGACAAAGGGACAATGTCATAGTGATGTATTGTCATGGGTTATTCCAGTTGGATTGATGTAAAGATGACTTATTATTTTCTTTTCATAGTTAATAGGAAGTACAAATGGATGAACTCCAAAGTGGTCCCCTTATGGTGAAATCCCTCATGGGAAGACGCTTTGCAGTTCAGTTGTCCTATAAGTTTGGTTAGAGAACCCATGCTTAATTATGGAATAATGAGATGAAGATCAGTGAAACTATACTAGATTGATAGTGCTTGTCATGCCATTTCTGGTGGTATCTGGAATGTCACACAACTCCTCACGGTTTGAGAGTTATGGCCTTACAAATTTTGAATACCCTCATGTGTTGGCTAGAAGCCCCAAAAGGTCAAAGAAGTCAGAGTGTTTACAAAGAATAAATTTTTTAAATAATAAAGTGAAGTGATAAAGTCAAAGAGAATTATTTAAATAATAAAGTAAATGGAGAACTTTCTAATTATGGAAAGTGGTTATAAGTGGGTTAACCATAAAATAAGGAAAGTGGGTTAAATGGACAAGTGGCCATGTGAAAAAAGTGGCTATGTGGACAAAGTTGGATATAGGTAGCCATATGGAAAAATCATTATGAGGATAAAGTGGATATGTGGACAAAGTCGCTTAGTAGATGCTTCTAAGGAAGCTACTTGGAGAGTATAAATAAGAGACAAGGGTCTCTTGTAAACATCTCTCTCTTAAGCATATATTGAAGATCTATTCTGAGGAAGAGAGTGATTGCAGGATCTCATGGGTACATCAAAGTTTCCGTAAGTCTAACGAAGAAAGTTTTGGAAGTTTAGAAACCCTAGTTTATGAAGGAGTATGCAAGCAACAGTGGGCAAGAGCATGTACATATGTGGGCTACAGTGAGGCAGGGTGCATACATACGCGGGCTGAAAGAGATCAAAGCATGTATAGTTGAAGAAATTCATGGAGATTTGAGTGTGATTTGGTGCCAGGTTTGTGAAGTTTGAAGCAAGTTCCATATCTGCATTCTATGGGCTCAGATATTCCATAGAAGTTCTGGTATGGTCACATGATTGTCTTGATGGATACTTTTGCTTATTGTATGGTGAATTCTTAAGACATTCTTGGTATGGCTGTTGTGATATGGTTTATGTTGGTTGATTGATAGAGTGATAATCACTGTTATGTTTCACTAATGATATGGTTTCCATAGTATACTGGTTATTTATACATGATTGAGTAACATTCATATTGTATGGTTGAGGAGCATGAGTAAGTTGTTGGAGAGCATATATGTGTTATGATTGGTTATGGTACAAATTGGACAGTGAAAGATAGAAGTGGATGTGACTGAAGGCTATAGAGGATCTGAGTTTTTCAGGAAGAGAAAACCCTAGTTGTTCAGAAGGCATACGTAGGCTGCAGTACATATAGGTCGCGCACATACACGAGTTGGACTATTGGTAGGGCACGTACATACACATGTTGCACTATTGACAGGTCGCGTACCTATTGACAGATTTGTATATGTTGAGGATTGAATCCTCTTCTTAGTTGGTGTTGAGTTGTGTAAGCCGATTCTTGCATTGTAGAGTTGGTTATGTTCTGTAGTTGTAACTCTATTCAATTGTTGTTGATAAACCCAAGGATTGTAGTCCATAATAAAAAGAAAATTGTACATACATCTTGTGTTCTTCATGGTGATGGATTGTTGATGATACATTTTTTTGTTATCTATTGCTGATATATGTTCACATACAACTGGTTATAAATGAAAGTAATAAGTGATGAGTAAATGGTGTTTTCTAACTAAGGATTTTTTGTGAAGGGAAATTTGAAAAGATCCATACACTGATTCAACCCCCCTTTCAGTGTGGTCGGTGTGTCCAACAATTGGTATCATAGAAGGCCTTCACTATAATCCTTAACAAAATTGGAGGAGATCCATGGACACACAAATGGATGATGAAGTTCCAATCCTTAATGAGGAAAATTATTCAACATGGAGAATAGAAATGAAAGTGATTTTGAAGGAAAAAGGAGCAGGTGCTTGGAAAACAACTATTGGTGGATCAATTCTCTTGAAAAATAAGTCAAAGTTTGCAGCTCAAAAGGAAGAAAAGAAGAACGATGCATTGGCTCTCAAAACCATCTTCAATGGAATCTCAAGTTATATTAAATAAAGCATGGGACAATGCACTTCTTCCAAGGATCTATGGCTAAAGCTAGAGGAGACATACCAAAGAAAGAAGGAAGAAATGAAAGGCAAAGTAAGACACTAAAGACAAATCCATCAAGAACACTGAAGGTAAAGAATCTCCACAATTCTTTGATTTCAATAATTCTAAAGGTGATGATGTTGAATGTTTATCTACATGTGAAGTAGAAGATCTAGAAATATTTTGTGAAGAATCAAAGGATAATTATCCCATGGAAGAAGTAGAAGAAGAACTTTCAAAGATTAAAAATAAAGTTGATCGGGGTATATTATCACCATAACAATTTTCAGATAGGATCCAAGTCTCAGAAATTCAGCAAAGAGCTACATTGCTATGGAAGCATGATAATTTGGAGGATAAGGTCACATATGGCAGCATATGGATAAATATAGTAGAGATGCGAGGGTGATGGGTCCCGACCAACCACATATCTTATATGCCATAGATCAATGGTCAATAATCATGTCGGGAAATGAAATAGCATGAGAGTTAATTGTTCTAGGGAGGGCCAGGGAAAATACCGTAGTTTCGTTTCATGGACACATGGCACCACTAGAGGTACATCAGGGAAAAAAGCAGTCTACTCAAAACTGTTTTTTCCAACCTCCGATATCGAAAGGCACATATAAAAGGAGGACCCCGATCATTATTTTATGATATTTCAAAGCACTCGAACGTTTGAAAATTGGCAAAGAAGCCCTTTGAATGGGCTCAAAATGCTATTGATCTATTGAATTATGTGCCCATTTCTGAACTCCAGACCATTTGGGTCAAATATAGGACTACATTGATCATCTAGGCCAGGAGGATCATCACTAAGCACAATTTTCTCAGGTCCGTTCAAAACAAAGTTGTGCAATGAAGCAGAGTTTATAGGAGTTTAAGGATAGGTTTGAACAATTGTTTACAAGGGTCTCCCATCATTTTGGGATGGTAAAGGAAAATTGTACGGTCAAGAGGAATAAAATTCTCTCCTCACTCAGTGCAGAATGGATCATTCGAAGTTTGAAAGCATGAAGAGAACTTGAAGGGACCGAGTTTGGTGGAATATTTGGCCACAGACTTTGAGATTTTGAATCAATTAAAGATGGTGAAGAACGAGTTTCCAACTATGTATTACACTACCTGCGTTGACCTGGAGATTCTAATTAAAGAGATGATTAATTGCGATATTCCTTCTGAATCATAGTAGAAGGAAATCGTATGGTTGGGCAAGACAAAATAAAGTTTTCCAGGAAACAGTAAGTAGCTTCCAAGTGTCACCAAACTGGAAAATTCAACAGGAGAACGAAACATGACAGATGGCGCAAAAGAAGCTGAGCAGTTAGAGAGATCCGTCCCTAGTTTTGAAACGTCTTTTTTTTAATCATTGTAAATTGGTTCATATACCGAGACTGTCAGTTTAAATTATTATAATCAGTTTTAGAAGCTGAAACATTTCAATTCCAGCTATTGTAATCGAATTGTATAAATACTGGGACACTTGAATGAATTAATGTTGGCAGGAGTGCAAGGGAACCTTTTTGTTGCTTCTAAACTCTATTGTAATTTTCTAGATCTGAATTGAATATACATGCAGAATCTTTTGAAGTCTCTATGAAAATATTCTAATGGTGGTGATATGAGTTTTGTCTTCTCTCATTGCATGTATTTCCTATGATTCTTTATTTCCATTTTCATTGTCTTCAGTTTAAATTGGATAGTTAAAAGCTCATAATTCATCGTGTTTTTCTCTTGGCTTAAGCAATTTAAACCATGTGAATTTCCTCTTAACTAATTCAGAATTCATTTCAGTAATGCTTTGATGCAGTTATTTGTTTTCTCTTTCTTCTTACACCCTGCTTAAACTCAATTAATAACTCAGATTCATTGCCTCATTTAGCCTTTATCCTTTGGAGAGTTCTACAGGCCAGTCATTTTTTCATTCACTTTCATAATTTTGACTCCATAGCCCTGAGTGTTCCTCCCCTTCTTTGCGAGCAAATTTTATAAAAAAAAACCCAAAACAAACTAAATCTAGCCATTGATTATCAAATGAATATCAAGTGACACGAGAGAGCCCTCTCTGAGTTGAGTAGGCTAGTGCCCAACTCTAAAGTAGGTTGAAACAGTTACCTCTACCATTTTTCTATCATACAGACAAAATTTATAGAGTGCTAACATTCTGGCGTCGTTGCCGAGGAAGAAAGTGAAAAATCTTCCCTCGGAAAAATGACTTAAAGCTTTAGTTTGATCCCTGAGGGTGACAATGGATCAAATACCTGAATGGATGAGATTATTTTTTCCTTGGAGACTCCATTACCAAGAGATCAGTTTCACCAAATAGTGTGATATAGAAATCTTGACTCCTAAGAAAATTCACACCAGGAGCAACCCAGACCCAGAAGCTGCAATCCCTATTTCTGACCCTAAAAATCTTGTATGTAAAATAAAAGAAGAGCATGTAACCCTAGTGTTGCATCCAGACCGATATCTGTCATTTCCCAAGGATGGAGTGACTAGCATTGAAGACCTCGATTTGTTGTGAAATTTGAGCAAATCCTATTCATAACTAAGTCTGAATCTTGTTTAAGCGAGACCATCTTTGACAAAAAGAGAATCCAAGATTTGATTCTAGAAGCATCTTCCAGGCCTTTAGTGATCCTCACTCAGAACCAAAAGCCACTCTGACCCCTCACAACAACTATGGTAGCTATATTTTCTCCCCTTATACTGCCTGCTCAACTACATGATTTGCCTCAAGATTACAACCTAAGGATCAAACTATATGATGTTGAAGGTAACATACCATCCCAAAAGAGTCTAGACTAGTTTAATGATTTCATAGACATGGAAGAGGTGGACTTTGAAGATGTGAATATGAGGTTGTTTACACAAAGTATTGCAGGAGAAGAGAGGAAGTGGTTCAGAGCCCTTCCACCAGCTAGTATCACGAATTTTGAAGCCTTTGAGACAAGCTTCCTTGCAAAATGGGGGGATAAGAAAATTCCCCTTCAGTTGTTGACCTTGTACAAAAACATGAAGAGATCACTTGAAAAAACAGTGCAATAGTTTTCATCTAGATTCATGAAGATCTATAATGCAATTCCTGTTGAGGTAAAATCCCCCCTAAAGCTGCTCAGCTCAGATATGCTCATTCTTTTGAAAGTCACTTTTCTTTACTATTAAGAGAATGAAGATCTGCCACATTGGATGATATGATGACTGATGCCATAGAAGTTGAAGTGAACCTAATGTCTCTAGGGAAGATCAAAACTAATTCTGGCAGGGACATAAACAGAACTCAGGATAAAGCAGAGCCTTCAATGTCACAAACATCAGAAGAAAGGTTTGAAGCAATGATGAGAAACACGGAGAGAATGATGGGAAGAATGACTATGGGTAATAGGTCTAACCCTGGAGAAATGGCTAATGGTCCAACTAGAAATCTGAGGAGACTAGAGATCCCCCAAATTAGACCAATAGAGCAAAGGAATTAGGGAAATCATGGGAACCATGCAAATCAAGCAGATTAGGTGAATCAGGAAATGAAGTAAATCAAGGAAATCAAGGAGATCAGCAAATAAGGCCTCATTTTGAAAATAATTATATAGATGAAAATTATGATGGATATTTTAAAGACAACATGAACTGATATGATGATAAATAAACATAAGTGTTTTTGACTAAAGAAGAACATGACCAATCCATGGATGCAAGTGAGATATTTTTGCAAGATGAAGAGGAAAGGTTGTCAGTAGAAATAGAAAATTATCAAACAGGATTGAAAAATGCCATCATGCAATTCCAAAGACAATACAACCTTTGAAATCAAAGGGTACCTCCAAATCCTCTGAAGTGAAACCCCACCAAAGAAGTTGAAAGTAATATACCTTCTTCAAGTCAGCCCAAAACAGATTCTGCTGCAAAGGATTCATCCACAAAAGATTCTACTGCAAAGGATTCTGCTGCAAAGGGTACTGTAGACAAAGGAAAGCACAAAAAAGAACCAAAGAATAGAATATTAGAGGCAAGGAAAGAAACGGTCACCAAAGAGGTAGAGAAAACTTCATCCTCTTTTAATTTTGAAAGTGAGATGGCTAAGATCAAAATTTCTATACCATTTAATGAATTAATCAAGAATAGAGAATATAGAAATCATATCATCAAGATGCTTAAAACAAAATAGGATTTTGATACCCTGAACGTACTATATGACCACCTTGCCATCTTATTAAGACCAAGAGTAGAAGAAAATGCTAATAACAAAGAAGATCCCCATTTTTATGTTAGCCTGAAAGTCCATGATATGACTCTACACAATGCCATGTTGGATTCAGGGGCATCTCATAACCTAATTCCCAAAGTGCTCATGGACCAACTAGGTTTGGACATCACGAGGCCTTACAAAGACTTGTTCTCTTTCGATTCCAGGACGGTGAAATGCCTAGGTCTTATCAAAGATATGGTGGTATCTTTAGCACAAATTCCAACAAAGAACATGGTCATGGATATAGTAATAGTTGACATCCCTCCCAAATTCGGCATGTTGTTGTCAAGATATTGGGCTGCAAAATTAAAATGAACCCTCCAGATGGACATGTCATATGCCACCATCCTTGTTTTCAGTCAAGACATAAGGTTGTTCAGAGAATTTTTGCTCAAATACATGGTCAACAAAAAGTCACAACCTAGCAATCATCCTATATACTCCGTGGAAAATGAGTTGGGATCTTCTATTTTCTTCAATGACCTATGTTTCGAAGAGGAAGAACCAGAAATTGACATGCTCAACAGGGGGAGATCTGATCAACAAATTGAGGAAGACTCAAAATAGCAGGATGAAGAAGAAGATTTGATATGGAAGATGCGTTTTGATGGAGCTGCCTAAAGAGAAGGAGCGGGAGCTGGCGTTTCGATCAATCATCCCAAAGGAGATTCAAAATTGTGTTCTTATAATCTTGTTTTTGAATGCACAAATAACATGGTTGAATATGAAGCATTAATATTGGGGTTAAAGCTCTTGAAATAACTGGGTGCCAACAAAATTGTTGTACATGGAGACAATGAGCTAATTATAAATCAAATCAAAGGCATATACCAAGAAAACACTCCAGACTGAGGTCTTATAGACATCTGGTACTAGACGTCCTTGAAGATTTTCCAGAATGCAATCTTTCAGCAATTCCAAGAGAACTGTAACGAACCGCCTCGTTACGACAACCACTCCAATTTTTTTTTTGTGTTTTCAGAAGTGTGTGTGTGCGTGTGTACAAGGAAACAACAACAACCCATTCAACTCTGCGTCACCACCCGATGACGAATACGACGCAACCAGGATGAACATATGAAGATGACCTGGACACACGACACGTAACCACATGCATAAATGATGACAAGTACAACTGACTGCTAAATGCGACTGACCTCTCGCCTGTCCTACCCTGCAATGGTTAGGAACTCCAAGACACATAAGCAATGCTCAAGCCCAGGCTCCCATCGATTTTAACCATTTAAGGTCTCAGGGCTGGCGACTGTTCTGAGGAACATGGAGGTGTCTACATCCCACCCGACACAACAGACCAAGCGACCAACTGATCACAATCAAGTACAACATTATATGAGAAGAACAAATACCTCCCTTACGGAAGGCGCACGACAAGAGGACTCCGACAACAAACCCAAAATTCAACATTATTTAAATGAATAGCACCCTCATTTACTAGCTCCGAGTGATCTATTGTACCTAAGTCCAGGACGTTCCACCATGTGTCTTATCAATATCAAGAGATTACACTAACGTCGCAATAATATAACTATATCATTTCATTCCCAATTCAATAACACTGAGATAATTAGAGGTCATACATTCAACACCAATCTTGCATCCTCATTTATACGGTAAGAACAATACAACTTCATATTTCAACTTTATATTACCAATACGAAATTTATGGACAATTATTTCAAGACATATGTGGGCCATAACATCTTCCCTCACCTATAGCATTAAAATTATCATCATATTATAAGTAACACCTGCTCGGACTAACAACATAACTTCGTAGTTTAAATTAGCTATACATAAATTCGCAAATTCATATGACAATAAATAAAGGGGCAACACTGAAGGGGACAATTATCCACATATAAAGACAATGATTTAAGATGAAAATTCTAAAAATCGATATAAGCAAATAGCATCACAATTAAAATTCCATCATATCTTAGGTCACATCAAATTGAGAATCACAATATTCATCAAAACTGAATGTGGCAACCTATAAAATAGTAAAATTTAAAAGGACACTAATTAAAAGGGCAATGGCCTTACATTCAATGCAATTCACCTTAAACATAAGATTTAAGACTAAATATATTCAATTAAAAAGGACAATGGCTTTACATTCAATGCAATTCACCTTAACCATAAAATTTAAGAATTTCAGTTAGGAAGAGGAAAATTATAAGATATTGTATCAACAAATTACATATGTCTTTACCTATCCTTCATATTTTTATAAACCTTACATATCTACGTCACCTCTTCATTGATTTCTAATAATCAATAAATAAAATATAACATATAATGATATGAACTTATCTAATCAGAAATGTTATCCATTAATTTCTACTAATAAAATAATCTGAATATAACCTAAACAGTGTAAGTATCAATAGTTACAAGGGCCCTAGAAAAATAACAACAACGGGAAATGCCAATATCTAAAAGACATCATAAACAGGCAACATAAGGATAACGTCATAGTCAAAAAGGGCAATATAACATATAGCACTATTAAATGACAGTAATAATAAGGACAATCTAGGAAATGAACATATCCCCATAACCAAGACAATCATAAAGATAACAGTAATTAAAATCGTTGGAGAGAAATAGCATCGCGTTTACCTACTCGGGTGACCATAAGGTTACACAGTTACTTCCATTTGGTAAGGGCAACGATAAAATTACAATTCAACCCTAAGAAAGACAACGTTAATATTAAATCGGTATTTCAACAAGAGTAGCATCCTATGCTAACGGCAGCATCAATCCATACCTGATGACCACATTCACTGGCATTAAAATAAACTCACCGAAATTTCGTTTATCATACAATTCATAATTTATGGGATAATGATTAAAACTTCCAGTTTCTATTTCGAGCTAGAAGCTACGCTGGCAGGTGGCCCGCCATAACCATTATCACCTTCATACAAAATCAATTAACAGGTCGAGATTTATATCGTTATCCACCTACTTAAAAATCCATATAAGACGCTACCTACAGGCATGCAAATGTATAAAGGGTGCGTTGTCACGCACAGGTGAAAACGTACATTTTAAACTCGGCTAGCAAGGCGGGCATTAAGGCAAGGCGTTTGACAGACAGTAGAAGCATAAAGACAACAGAAGCTAAGCTCCAGTTGACCGTGGTGCACTGGTCAGGGTACAGGTAGACCAGGTAACCTTTTAATGGCACGAGCAGAGACTGGCAACGCGCGAGCTACACAGTAGAACGCAGGGGTACCTAAGGTATGCAGTGAATGATCGAAGGGGAAAAAAAATGCAGGGAACCAAAACTTGACACTCTACTCAGCGTGATGGCAGCAAGCTGGAGAAACGAGCATCCCACGATGTACACGGGACACCAGAGGACAACGAGGCGTCCAACGTTGTATACGGAACGCAAAGGGACAAAAATGACAGGCCAACGATTTACACCCTTCTGGATCAAGACAACCAATGGCAAAGGATTGGCAATTTGCTTGGCATTCACCCTGAAAATGTAGACCCCAGAAGGTCAACCCAAATGCGGATGACAGCAGCACTACAAGGCAGGAATGCAATAGCTTTGAACAGGGATAAATTCTTTACTCAAGGACTAAAACGCAACAAAATTATGGCAGGAATTCTGGCATTGTTTAATTTTCAGATTGAACTAGAATTTGAATTAGTTTAAGCTAAATTAGGCCGACGTGTAAAATTTAAGACACCTCACGGAAGGACAGAATGGAGAGATCTTTGCCACAAAAAATTATTCAATTCTTTTCTCAATGATAGAATTTCAAATAAAATACGGCAAAAAATTCTTGCAAACAGAATGCACAAGCTTATCGTAGAAATTCTTGGATTCATATAATTTCGAAAGACGGAAATGCAGAAATGACAAATGTGGCACAGAAATTCATGACAGAAAATCAAGCTACGGAATGCAATAAATTCGGACCATTAAGGATAGAAAGACAGTTTTAGGGCATAAGGTGATTCAGAGGAATTTTCCTTAACCCTCCGGGAACAGGAATCCGCTCAAGTAATCCCAAGTGGTGGACACATAATCATATTAATGAAATTCGATAGAAGACCGACATCCGACGAAGAAACTATCCACAAAACGCAGGAATTTACATTCAATAATGTAGAGAGAAATTTAACAACGCAGAGGTTAAAGACCAATTTCAGTGGACAAATCCGACAGAACTAAGTTTGTCAGATATAAAAATGCTAAAACAATCTCACAATATCAGCATTAATAACATTAAATTTGCCGAAAGTAAAATGCCTTCTACTTCACCAATTAAATCATACCGTTGCCTTACGCCCGAGTCGGAAGACGTCCCGTGCTCCGTGCCGCATCCCGCACTCCATGCCGCGTCCCGCTCGCCGACTGTAAAAGGCTCACCGGTACCTCCCAGCCAAACGCTAGGGGTACTCTGCTTCCCCCTTAGCCCCTCGAGCTGCAAAGGGGCCACACAAGAACCAAAGATAGACTAGTGTCTCAGCTCGCCTCCACGGCTGAGATACCACTCCAACACAGCTGAGATACACCCAACTCCCCACAAGAAAATCCGTCATACCACAATTCGGTAGCGTAACGTTACGCTAACCGTTCATCCATTCTTCCTTCCTTTCCCTTTCTTTTATAGCAAAATGAGACCCACCTACTTTCCTAGTCATTAATTAATTAACTTTTAATGGCAAACCTCTAAACAATCTCCGCCGTCCAAGTGTCACTCATCCCTAGGGTTCCCCAAAATTAAATTCCTTTTTAATAATTAAAAGACTAAATTCCCTCACTCCCCCAAAATCGCTCAAATTTCTCCTAGGGTTCCTAGATCCCCTCTCATGCTTTTAATCACTTTCCTAAAATGAAGTTTCTGAAATTTAGTAACTCCTTAAATGTTGAATCATTTTTGCTTTTTACCCTATGTCCCCTACTTTCCAAAATTAAGTTTCCTTTATTTCTAGTTTCCTTATTTCCATTTTCATTCATCTCTTTTATTATTATTTTATTATTATTTAAACCCAAAAGATAAATGCGGATTTTTAATCTTTTCAATAGATATACATATATATATATTTTATTCCTACCTTCTATACTGCCATACTTTTAATAAATTTTTATTTCCTCTTTATCATTTAAAAGCCAAGGGTTTTGCTTTATTTATTTCCCCCATTACTTTACCCCCTTTACTTTTAAGAAGACTTTAATTAACACCTAGGTGGGTTTTAGTTTATGCCCTAGGTTTATTTTTGTAGGATCTTTTCTTAGGGCTTGGTCAAATTTATCTTAGAGATGTTTTAATTTAGGTTTTGATTTGAACAGGGCGACAATTTAATTAGGGGAGTCGGTTTTTTTTTAAATTTTATCAGTYGTTAAGGTCTAGGGTCATCTAGGTTGTCTCATCCTCATCATCAACGTGACGTTCCCTTCAGGACGTACTACGTGCTCCAAGGGTGCCACTCGCCTTGTTTGCTTCAGTTGCGCGATCTGCCCTTCAGGATGCACCACGTGCTCCAAGGGTGCCACTCGCTGATTTTCATTTCTTTACGCGACGTGCCCTTTAGGATGCACCACATGCTCCAAGGGTGTCACTCGCTGGCTTGATGGATTGGTAGAATATATAACCCTTGGAGTCAACACTCTGCCAAGTGAGTTTGTGGGAGACTAAGGGCTCTAAGGAATAAGGCCCCTGCCTTATTGCGCGCCCCTTAGAATCATCGTGAGCGACTGTCGCAGTCTGCCCTCACGGCATCGTGGATCCTCTCGAACTAGGTAATCATTAACCTACAGTTCGAGCCACAACGAGAGTACTAGTAGGCTGTGGCAGGGCTGTTGTCCACACCTCTCCCTCAATCTCTCTGGAACTCGTGTGTGGCCCCTTTACTCCACATGTGAGTCTGGTCGGCAAGCTATCATCAGCCTGCATCATCAACCACCATGTCAGATCATGTCAACCACATATCATAAAATCAATAGCATATCATCAAAACAAAACAGTATCACTGTAAATGAAACGACCCAAATAGCCCACTCCCTGACACAATCCGGAGTCCAGGGGAGTTCCACCGATGCCTCTGCATCCTTAAGGTCCGAAACCCTACACACTCAATGAAACTGAGTCAGCAGCACCTGTCTACATCAACGTAGTAAAAACATTCTGGCATATAACTTAACACATCATAATGAAGAAAAAGTTTTATCATCATAAAAATCCAGATCACTTGGGAGCAAGTGTCCTCAAATAATAAGTTTGGTAAGTGTGCCAGAGCGGGATGTTACATACACCCCCTCTTGGTCTAAACTTTGTCCCGAAGTTTCTCAGTATAAATGCCGAAATAAATGTACCATAATATCATAAGTACCACAGTATCATAAGTCTATCTATCAAACAAAAATGGAAACTGTTGGCGCATATCATATGCGTCCTCCCAGGTCATCGAGTGCAGACTATAATTGTCCTAATAGACCTTGACCTGATCTACCATTCGACATCGTAACTGTCGAACGTGATGATCTAAAATGTGGACTGGCTCAGCCGTGAGCGCTCCCTAATTCGATACCTGCAAGGAACTCGTGTCAATCACGTGTGTAGGATCACTAACATAATGTCTCAAAACAGATACATGAAAAACATCGTGCATACGCCTCAAAGAATCAGGCAAGGCTAGTCGATAGGCCACGGGCCCCTTTCTCTCCACAATCTTGAAAGGTCCCACGAATCTAGGAGAGAGTTTAGCTCCCTTTCCAAACTTGATCGAACTCTTATGCGGTTTTACCCGCAAGAAGACTCGATCGCCGACGTCGTAACTACAGTCGACTCGGTGCGCATCAACATAACTCTTCCGTTGATCCTGCGCTTCCTTTATCCTTTGTCGTATGGTTTTCATCTGCTCTTCCATTTCTTGGATCGCTTCCGGTCCCACCAGGACCATATCCTCAAGCCGATCCCAACTCAAGGGCGTCTGACATGGTCGCCCATAAAGAAACTCAAAAGGCGACATCTTAATGGTGCTCTGGTAACTATTGTTGTAAGAAAACTCTACGAGAGGCAAGAACTCCTCCCAACGTTTTTGTTGGTCCATCACGTACATGCGCAACATGTCTTCCAAGGTTTGGTTTGTTCGTTCTGTCTGTCCGTCAGTCTCTGGGTGATATGCAGTACTAAAGTTTAGTTGAGTTCCCAAGGCCTCCTGGAAACTTGTCCAAAATTGTCCAGTAAACACCAATTCTCGATCGGATATAATCTTCTTAGGCATGCCATACAGCCTCACAATCTCACTGATGAAAACTCTCGCTATGTCAGGTGCCTGATACGTCGTACGCACCGGAATAAAGTGAGCACTCTTCATCAGAGTGTCAACTACTACAAAAATCGAGTCGTGTCTCCTTGCCGTCAGTGGCAATCCAACAATAAAATCCATCGAAATGAGTTCCCATTTCGATTCCGAAATGGCATGTGGTTGTACTAATCCTGCCGGGTGTCTATGTTCAGCCTTTACCTGCTGACACTCGAGACATCTAGCCACAAAGTTGACTATGTCGGCCTTCATTCCTTTCCAGAAGAACAAGGGCTTAAGGTCTTCCCTCATCTTCGTAACTCCCAGGTAAGCCATGTAAACTGCTCTATGAGCCTCTCTCAGGATCAACATCCTCAACTCGTCGTTTGGAGGTACGTAAATCCAACCTCTAAATCTCAATAACCCATCGCTGTCAAAGGTAAATCCCTCAAATTGTGGTACCATCATAGTGTTTTGTCCGATAAAATCTTCGACTTCTTTGTACCAGTCATCGTCGCGCTGTAAAGCGAGAATCTTCTCACGTAGATTCGTCTGAAGAGGCAACACCGAAAAGATGCGTGGCCTCCGACTCAAAGCATCCTCCACTCGGTTCACGGTTCCCTTTATGTAAGAAATCTCGAAGTCGTACTCGCTAAGCAATTCTGACCAATGTCGTTGTCACGCGTTCAGGTCGCTTTGCGTAAAAATGTGTTGTAATCCACAATGATCAGTCTTTAATTCAAATTTTCGTCCAACCAGGTAGTGTCTCCATACCTTTAAGGAACATACTATGGCTAATAACTCCAAATAATGAGTCACGTAGTTTTCCTCATGCCTTCTTAGTTTCCTCGAAATGTAAGCGATCACTCGTCCGTCTTGCATCAAGACTCCACCTAAACCTTCTTTGGATGCGTCATTGCATACCAAGAAGTCTACGTCCATGTCAGGGACCTTTAGTATCGACACTGTTGTCAACAAATCCTTAAGCCTCCTAAATGCTTCCGCGCATTTCTCTGTCCACCCAAACTTCTTGTTTTTCTTTTGCAACTCCGTGATCGGACCTGCTATCTTCGAAAATCCCTCGACAAACTGTCGATAGTATCCCGCTAAACCCATAAAACTACGCACTTCTATGACATTCGTTGGCGTAGGCCATTCCATAATGGCCTCAACCTTGGCTGGATCCACGGTGATACCTTTGACGGAGATGACATGCCCTAAATAGTGAATCCTGGATTGATAAAAAGAGCATTTGGACAGCTTCCCAAATAATTTGTGCTCTCGCAAACACTGTAGTACCAAGCGCAAGTTCTTGTCATGCTCCTCTGTCGTCCGAGAGTAGATCAGAATATCGTCGATGAATACTTAGACGAACTTGTCCAAGTACTCACGGAACACCCCGTTCATCAAACTCATGAATACCCCTGGGGCGTTTGTCAGTCCAAAAGGTAAAACACTAAACTCATAATGTCCAAATCTCGTCTTAAAAGCGGTCTTAGGGACGTCATCCTCCTTGATCCGCAACTGGTGATACCCTGATTGCAAATCGATCTTGGAGAACACCGTCGCACCCTTCATCTGATCGAATAGATCGTCAATTCTTGGTAAGGGGTACTGATTCTTGATCATAGCCTTGTTCAGTTGACGATAGTCAATGCAAAGCCTCCACAATCCGTCCTTCTTTCGAATAAAAATAACGGGTGCACCCCATGGTGACACACTAGGACGTATCAGTCCCAGATCCAGCAACTCCTTCAGTTGCATTTTTAACTCTTGCAACTCTGGGGTCGACATCCGATAAGGCATTCTCGCTATCGGTTCAGTCCCCGGTTTCAGGTCTATAGTAAACTCCAATTCTCTTTCCGATGGCATCCCAGGCAACTCCTCTGGAAATACGTCCGCAAACTCCTTCACTACCGGAAGGTGTTCTAGACCTTCTGCTACTCTCTTTTCGTTGAGCGCAAGGATCGCATAAATCTTGCACCCCTTGCGCATACTCTTCCGTAACTATAAGGAAGTGATGAACCTCAGGGATACTCCCTGGTTCCGTCCTACTATCACACGTCTTTTCCCTTCATCATCGACTAAGATCAACCGTTTCGTCTTACAGTTGAGTATCGCCTCATGCCTTTCCAACCAATCCATGTCGATCACAACGTCATAAGACCCTAAGATCGTGACGTACAAGTTGACCCTCGTGACAAACTCTCCCAGGTTAAGGGCACAACCCGTAACCTTTCCTCCAACCTTTTGTTTGTCTCTCGAAGCCATCTCTACGAAGCTAAACTCATCCTGTTCGACTGCCTCTACCTTAATCCTTTTTAGTGCTGCTCCAGAAATAAAACTCTCAGTAGCACCTGGGTCTATCAAAATACTAAGGGTCTGGTCAGCGACTGTACCTGTCGTCTCGAGCACTGTAGACTGGTGCTCTACCTGGCGGTTATTCACCGCTGCATGAATCTGATGGGCCTTGCCCATATCTCCCACTGTAGTAGGTCCGGCTAATCCGGACGCCCTGGTCCTCTCCACAGGACAGTCGCGCTGGTAGTGTGGCTCCCCACACGTCCAACACCCCTTCTTCGGCCCAGTAATCCTGGTACCCGAAGTAGAAGATGACGGCCCACTGGCCTGGAACCCTGGTCTGTTTTGCTGAACAGGCCTAAACTGCTGCTGTTGCGGGCAACGCTGCTGCTGCTGCTGTGGTCCTCGGTAAGGTGTCTGCTACTGAGGTAACGGTTGTCGTGGTGTAGCAAAAGTGGATCCCCTCTGCAAGCCACGATATCCTGGCGTATTCCTTGCTGGTGTCTCGTGCTGCATCGTTCCAGATGAACCCTGTCCTACAGGTCTCGCTGGAGTCCTGGTCTGACCCCCGCTGGTAAGCTCCTCCTCTGCTATGAGGGCCTTTTGGACAACCTCGTGCAAGGTTTGAGGCATCGAAATCCTAACCTTTGCACGCAGGCTGTCGTTAAGGCCAAACACGAACCTGTTGACCTTGAGCTTCTAAGTGTTCAGATGCAGAGCATACCAGAGCAGCTCCATAAAACGTGCCTCGTACTCGGGCACTGTACGACCTCCCTGTCGTAAGGCGTTGAACTCATTGAGCTGACGCTCAATGAATTTCTCAGAAAGATACCTCTCCCAGAACCATTCCTCGAACAGTTCCCATGACACGTCCTCGACGGCCATGTTCAGCTGCGGTAGGAGCGTCTTCCACCATAGAAGAGCGCTTCCCTTTAGTTGAAATACCGCCATGCGGACCTTCATGTTAGAGGTATAATCGTGAAGTGTGAAGCACATCGCCATATTCTCCAACCATGCCTCAGCGGCTGCGTCGTTCGGGGCATCAAAGAACTCGGGAAATTTCACCTTCTCGAGTTCACGGTGAATGATACTAGTAACGGTTGGTGCACACGGCGGAACCTCAGCAGGTGTCGGCGCCCTGGCCTAATCTCTGTCCAATCTGCTGATCAGCGCCTCAGACATGCGCTGAAAAGATCTCATCATCCCCACAACATCGGCAACTGCGATCTGCTCCTGCCCAAGGACCTGCTCGCCTCCCTGGGGGTTAGACCCCTCAGGCACGGATGCTGCTGGAGGCGTCGCACCTCCTCCCCTAGAACCCCGTCGTCTGCCTCCGCACATCCTCTAACCATGATTACCTGCACACAACAATCAACTCGATCAGCGACAGAATAATCAACATAATCATGTCAACGGAACCCGTAGTGAATCCCAAGTCACGGGTCGAACCCGCTCTGATACCATATGTAACGAACCGCCTCGTTACGACAACCACTCCAAAATTTTTTTTGTGTTTTCAGAAGTGTGTGTGTGCGTGTGTACAAGGAAACAACAACAACCCATTCGACTCTGCGTCACCACCCAATGACGAATACGACGCAACCAGGATGAACATATGAAGATGACCCGGACACACGACACGTAACCACATGCATAAATGATGATCACACGACAAGTACAACTGACTGCTAAATGCGACTGACCTCCCACCCATTCTACCCTGCAATGGTTAGGACCTCCAAGACACATAAGCAATGCTCAAGCCCAGGTTCCCATCGATTTTAACCATTTAAGGTCTCAGGGCTGGCGACTGTTCTGAGGAACATGGAGGTGTCTACATCCCACCCGACACAACAGACCAAGCGACCAACTGATCACAATCAAGTACAACATAATATGAGAAGAACAAATACCTCCCTTATGGAAGGCGTGCGACAAGAGGACTCTGACAACAAACCCAAAATTCAACATTATTTAAATGAATAGCACCCTCATTTACTAGCTCCGAGTGATCTATTGTACCTAAGTCCAGGACGTTCCACCATGTGTCTTATCAATATCAAGAGATTACACTAACGTCGCAATAAGATAACTATATCATTTCATTCCCAATTCAATAACACTGAGATAATTAGAGGTCATACATTCAACACCAATCTTGCATCCTCGTTTATACGATAAGAACAATACAACTTCATATTTCAACTTTATATTACCAATACGAAATTTATGGACAATTATTTCAGGACATATGCGGGCCATAACATCTTCCCTCACCTACAACATTAAAATTGTCATCATATTATAAGTAACACCTGCTCGGACTAACAACATAACTTCGTAGTTTAAATTGGCTATACATAAATTCGCAAATTCATATGACAATAAATAAAGGGGCAACACTGAAGGGGACAATTATCCACATATAAAGACAATGATTTAAGATGAAAATTCTAAAAATCGATATAAGCAAATAGCATCACAATTAAAATTCCATCATATCTTAGGTCACATCAAATTGAGAATCACAATATTCATCAAAACTGAATGTGGCAACCTATAAAATAGTAAAATTTAAAAGGACACTAATTAAAAGGGCAATGGCCTTACATTCAATGCAATTCACCTTAAACATAAGATTTAAGACTAAATATATTCAATTAAAAAGGACAATGGCTTTACATTCAATGCAATTCACCTTAACCATAAGATTTAAGAATTTCAGTTAGGAAGAGGAAAATTATAAGATATTTTATCAACAAATTACATATGTCTTTACCTATCCTTCATATTTTTATAAACCTTACATATCTACGTCACCCCTTCATTGATTTCTAATAATCAATAAATAAAATATAACATATAATGATATGAACTTATCTAATCAGAAATGTTATCCATTAATTTCTACTAATAAAATAATCCGAATATAACCTAAACAGTGTAAGTATGAATAGTTACAAGGGCCCTAGAAAAATAACAACAACGGGAAATGCCAATATCTAAAAGACATCCTAAACAGACAACATAAGGATAACGTCATAATTAAAAAGGGCAATATATCATATAGCACTATTAAATGACAGTAATAATAAGGACAAGCTAGGAAATGAACATATCCCCATAACCAAGACAATCATAAAGATAACAGTAATTAAAATCGTTGGAGAGAAATAACATCGCGTTTACCTACTCGGGTGACCATAAGGTTACGCAGTTACTTCCATTTGGTAAGGGCAACGATAAAATTACAATTCAACCCTAAGCAAGACAACGTTAATATTAAATTGGTATTTCAACAAGAGTAGCATCCTATGTTAATGGCAACATCAATCCATGCCTGATGACCACATTCACTAGCATTAAAATAAACTCACCAAAATTTCGTTTATCATAAAATTCATAATTTATGGGATAATGATTAAAACTTCCAGTTTCTATTTCGAGCTAGAAGCTATGCTGGCAGGTGGCCCGCCATAACCATTATAACCTTCATACAAAATCAATTAACAGGTCGAGAGTGATATCATTATCCACCTACTTAAAAATCCAGATAAGACGCTACCTACAGGCATACAAATGTATAAAGAGTGCGTTGTCACGCACAGGTGAAAACGTACATTTTAAACTCGGCTAGCAAGGCGGGCGTTAAGGCAAGGCGTCTGACGGACAGTAGAAGCGTAAAGACAACAGAAGCTAAGCTCCAGCTGACTGTGGCGCACTAGTCGGGGTACAGGTAGACCAGGTAACCTTTTAATGGCACGGGGAGAGACTGGCAATGCACGAGCTACACAGTAGAACGCAGGGGTACCTAAGGTATGCAGTGAATGATCGAAGGAGAAAAAAAAATGTAGGGACTGAAAACTTGACACTCTACTCAGCGTGATGGCAGCAAGCTGGAGAAACGAGCATCCCACGATGTACACGGGACACCAAAGGACAACGAGGCGTCCAATGTTGTATACGGAACGCAAAGGGACAAAAATGACAGGCCAACAATTTACACCCTTTTGGATCAAGACAACCAATGGCAAAGGATTGGCAATTTGCTTGGCATTCACCCTAAAAACGTAGACCCCAGAAGGTCAACCCAAATGCGGATGACAACAGCGCTACAAGGCAGGAATGCAATAGCTTTGAACAGGGATAAATTCTTTACTCAAGGACTGAAACGCAACAAAATTATGGCAGGAATTCTGGCATTGTTTAATTTTCAGATTGAACTAGAATTTGAATTAGTTTAAGCTAAATTAGGCCGACGCGTAAAATTTAAGACACCTCACGGAAGGACAGAATGGCGAGATCTTTGCCACAAAAAATTATTCAATTCTTTTCTCAATGACAGAATTTCAAGTAAAATACGACAAAACATTCTTGCAAATAGAATGCACGAGCTTATCGCAGAAATTCTTGGATGCATATAATTTCGAAAGACGGAAATGTAGAAATGACAAATGTGGCAGAGAAATTCATGACAGAAAATCAAGCTACGGAATGCAATAAATTCGGACCATTAAGGACAGAAAGACAGTTTTAGGGCATAAGGTGCTTTAGAGGAATTTTCCTTAACCCTCCATGAACAGGAATCCGCTCAAGTAATCCCAAGCGGTGGACACATAATCATATTAATGAAATTCAATAGAAGACCGACATCCGACGAAGAAACTATCCACAAAACGCAGGAATTTACATTCAATAACGCAGAGAGAAATTTAACAACGCAGAGGTTAAAGACCAATTTCAGTGGACAAATCCGACAGAACTAAGTTTGCCGAATATAAAAATGCTAAAACAATCTCAAAATATCAGCATTAATAACATTAAATTTGCCGAAAGTAAAATGCCTTCTACTTCACCAATTAAATCATACCGTTGCCTTATGCCTGAGTCGGAAGACGTCTCGTGCTCCGTACCGCGTCCCGCGCTCTGTGCTGCGTCCCACTCATCGACCATAAAAGGCTCACCAGTACCTCCCAGCCAAACGCTAGGGGTACTCTGCTTCCCCCTTAGCCCCCCGAGCCGCAAAGGGGCCACACAAGAACCAGAGATAGACTAGCATCTCAGCTCACTTCCACGGCTGAGCTACCACTCCAACACAGCTGAGATACACCCAACTCCCCACAAGAAAATCCGTCAAACCACAATTCGGCAGCGTAACGTTACGCTAACCGTTCATCCGTTCTTCCTTCCTTTCCCTTTCTTTTATAGAAAAATGAGACCCACCTACTTTCCTAATCATTAATTAATTAATTTTTAATGGCAAACCTCTAAACAATCTCCGTCGTCCAAGTGTTACTCATCCCTAGGGTTCCCCAAAATTAAATTCCCTTTTAATAATTAAAAGACTAAATTCCCTCACTCCCCCAAAATCTCTCCTTAAATTTCTCCTAGGGTTCCTAGATCCCCTCTCATGCTTTTAATCACTTTCCTAAAATGAAGTTTCTGAAATTTAGTAACTCCTTAAATGCTGAATCCTTTTTTCTTTTTACCCTATTTCCCCTACTTTCCAAAATTAAGTTTCCTTTATTTCTAGTTTCCTTATTTCCATTTTCATTCCTCTCTTTTATTATTATTTTATTATTATTTAAACCCAAAAGATAAATGCGGATTTTTAATCTTTTCAATAGATATACATATATATATATATTTTATTCCTAGCTTTTATACTACCATACTTTTAATAAATTTTTATTTTCTCTTTATCATTTAAAAGCCAAGGGTTTTGCTTAATTTATTTCCCCCATTACTTTACCCCCTTTACTTTTAAGAAGACTTTAATTAACACCTAGGTGGGTTTTAGTTTATTCCCTAGGTTTATTTTTGTAGGATCTTTTCTTAGGGCTTGGTCAAATTTATCTTAGAGATGTTTTAATTTAGGTTTTGATTTGAACAGGGCGACAATTTAATTAGGGGAGTCATTTTTTTTTTTTTAATTTTATCAGGCGTTAAGGTCTAGGGTCATCTAGGTTGTCTCATCCTCATCATCTACGCGACGTGCCCTTCAGGATGCACTACGTGCTCCAAAGGTGCCACTCGCCTTGTTTTCTTCGGTAGGGCGACGTGCCCTTCAGGATGCACCACGTGCTCCAAGGGTGCCACTCGCTGATTTGCATTTATTTGCACGACGTGCCCTTCAGGATGCACCACGTGCTCCAAGGGTGCCACTCGCTGGCTTGACGGATTGGTAGACTCTATAACCCCTGGAGTCAACACTCCGCCAGCTGAGTTTGTGGGAGACTAAGGGCTCTAAGGAATAAGGCCCCTACCTTATTGCGCGCCCCTTAGAATCATCGTGAGCGACTGTCGCAGTCTTCCCTCACGGCATCATGGATCCTCTCGAACTAGGTAATCGTTAACCTACAGTTCGAGCCACGGCGGGAGTGCTAGTAGGCTGTGGTAGGGCTGTTGTCCACACCTCTCCCTCAATCTCTCTGGAACTTGTGTGCGGCCCCTTTACTCCAGATGTGAGTCTGGTCGGCAAGCTATTGTCAGCCTGCATCATCAACCACCATGTCAGATCATGTCAACCACATATCATAAAATCAATAGCATATCATCAAAACAAAACAATATCATCGTAAATGAAACGACCCAAATAGCCCACTCCCTGACTCAATCCGGAGTCCAGGGGAGTTCCACCGATGCCTCTGTATCCTCAAGGTCCGAAACCTTGCACACTCAATGAAACTGAGTCAGCATCACCTGTCTACATCAACGTAGTAAAAACATTCTGGCATATAACTTAACACATCATAATGAGGAAAAGGTTTTATCATCATAAAAATCCAGATCACTTGGGAGCAAGTGTCCTTAAAGAATAAGTTTGGTAAGTGCGCCAGAGCGGGATGTCCTCAAAGAATTTTTGCTCAAATACATGGTCAACAAAAAGTCACAACCTAGCAATCATCCTATATGCTCCATGGAAAATGAGTTGGGATCTTCTATTTTCTTCAATGACCTATGTTGCGAAGAGGAAGAACCAGAAATTGACATGCTCAACAGGGGGAGATCTGATCAACAAATTGAGGAAGACTCAAAATAGCAGGACGAAGAAGAATATTTGATATGGAAGATGAGTTTTGATGGAGCTACCTACAGAGAAGGAGCGAGAGCTGGCGTTTGGATCAATCATCCCAAAGGAGATTCAAAATTGTGTTCTTATAATCTTGTTTTTGAATGCAAAAATAACATGGTTGAATATGAAGCATTAATATTGGGGTTAAAGGTCTTGAAATAATTGGGTACCAACAAAATTGTTGTACATGGAGACTATGAGCTAATTATAAATCAAATCAAAGGCATATACCAAGAAAACACTCCAGACTGAGGTCTTATAGACATCTGGTACTAGATGTCCTTGAAGATTTTCCAGAATGCAATCTTTCAGCAATTCCAAGAGAACGGAACCAGGTTGTTGATGCCTTGGCTACTTCAATAACAGTTTTCAAAGTTCCATTTTTCCGTGAAAAAAGATACAAGGTTGAGGTCAAGTATAGGCCAGCAGTACCAGATAATATGAAGCACTGGCAAGTTTTTGAGGATGAAAAACAGATAGAAATTTTCCTCAAGATGAAGAATGAGTTTGAGAATTTGAACATTGATGATGAATACTATGGCGATGAGGTGGATGCAGGTGATTTCACAAAGGAGGGGTATTTTGACAATCAAATTGCAGGCATAGATATCGTTCAACTAAAGAGAAACATCATTCCTAAAGGTCTGGTCCCATTGGAGAAACTCTTTGATAATAATGATGTGGCCAGAAGTCCAAAGATTACAGTAAATGAAGGGGATGTAGAATATTGAAATATTGGGATCTCAGAGGATCCAAAGATCATTAATATGTCCAGAAAGATTATCCCTGAAGTCAAGGAGAGGTACGTTAAATTGATGAAAAAATTCCCTGATTTTTTTTGCCTGGAGCTATGATGATTTAAAAATCTATGACACAAGTATAATTCAACATGTTTTCCCAATCAAAGAAGATCATAATCCATTCAAACAAAAATTGAGAAGGATAAATACTTTGTTTCTACCCTTGATTGAGAAATAAGTAAAGAATCTATTTGAAGCCAAAATCAGAGTGTCCCTGATATTTTCCAAATGGGTGGAAAATCTGGTGCTAGACAGAAAGAAGAGTGGAGAAATCTGATTGTGTGTGGATTTCAGGAATTTGAACAAAGTATCTCTAAAAGATCATTAATCGTTGCCTAAGATGGATCATATTTTATAGAAGGTTGTGGGTTCTCAGAAGATTTCAATGTTAGATGGCTTCTTAGGATACAATCAGATTATGGTGCACCTTGACGATCAGTAAAATATGATATTTACCACACCATGGGGTACATTTGTGTATGCCAAGATGCCTTTTGGGCTTATGAATGTAGGGGAAAAGTTTCAAAGAGCTATGGATATAACTTTTGCTGATGAAAAAGATAAATTCATTATTATCTACCTTGATGGCATCACTATGTATTTTGACTCAGATGAAGAACACCTCAAGCATCTTAGAAGGGCATTTCAAAAATGTAGAAAGTTTGAAATCTCTTTGAATCCTAAGAAGTCAAATTTCATCATGGAAGAAGGAAAACCGTTGGGTCACATTATTTCAAAATAAGGAATAAAGGTAGATCCCAACAGAGTTGAGGGAATCCTGAAAATTAGCATACCCAGAAGTAAAAAAAAGGTTCAATCATTCTTGGGGAAAGTAAATTTTCTAAGAAGGTTTATCCCAAATTTGGATGAAATCATAAAACACATCACAAACATGCTCAAGAAAGGGAAATGAAATAAAGTGGATTCCTGAAGAAAGAAAATCCTTTGAACACATCAAAGTGGCATTAACCAAGGCTCCAGTACTTGCAATTCCTAATTTTGAGAAGGATTTCATATTGTTCTCTTTCGCCTCAGAACACACAATTGTTGGTGTTTTACTCCAGAAAGATGACCAAAAATTTTAGAAACCCATAGCGTATTACAAAAAGACATTGAGGGATGCTCCTTTGAAATATGACATCATGGAGAAGAAAGAATATGATCTGGTCAAAGCTTTGAAAGAATTCAGATTTTACATCCTACATTCTCATACTACTACTTATGTACCCAATAACTCAGTGAAAGACATTTTGACCCAGCCTGATCCTGAAGGAAAGAGGGGAAAATGGATAGCAGTGTTGTTAGAATATGCCCTGGAAATCTAACCTACCAAGTTGGTTAAGGGACAAGGGTTGGCCAAGATGATGGCACAGAAAAATTGCAAACTTTTAGGAATAAAATTCATTGCAAAGTTGCCAGACAGTACAACAAAAGAGGAAAAGTCGACTCCAGAAATATCCCAGAAATTTCTTGACTCTGCATGGTATGCAGATATCATCTTTGTGTTAAAAAATTTGCAGGCCCCTCCTAAATTTAGTAAAATAAAAGCCAGATTCTTGAAACTGAAGGTAGAAAAATTTTGTATAGTGAATGCATCACTATATTGGAAAGATCCAGGGGGAATTTTATTGAGCTGTTTGATAGAAGGAGAAGCAAAGAAAACCTTCAGAGAGTTCCATAAGGGTGACTATGGAGGACATCATTATTGGAAGACAACTGTACATAAGATTTTGAGGAATGGGTTATATTGGCCCAACATTTTCCTGATGTCTATAAAGAGGTTTCAAAATGCCATGAATGTCAAGTTTTTGATGGAAATGGAAAATTGGAACCTCTACCTTTGAAGCCCATCTCTATCGAAGCTCCTTTTAGATAGTGGGGTCTCAATTTTATAGGGGAAATACATCCACAATCCTCATCCCAACACAGTTGCATTCTAACATCAACAGATTATTTCACTAAGTGGATTGAGGCAGTTCCCACCAAGTAGGAAACATATGATGTTATCATCCGGTTTTTAGAGGAAAATATTATGTCCAAGTTTGGGTGCTCGACTAATATCATAACAGACAATGAAACAACTTTCAAATCCAAGAAAATAGAAAAATTCTGCAATAGTTACAATATCACCCTTGGTCATTCTGCATCATACTACCCTCAAGGGAATGGATTGGATGAGTATTTGAATAAAAGATTAGTCAGAATCATCAAACAATTGTTGCAAGAGAATAAAAAGGCATGGCACAAAAATCTCATCCATGCATTGTGGGTTGCCATGATATCTCCAAAAAGATCCATTTCCACGTCCCATTTCCAAATCATCTATGGCACTGAAGTGATTTTTCCTACTACATTGGGGCCTCCAGTAATGAGACTATTGCAGGAGAAATATGCAGAGACAGATGCCACACAGAGAAGTAAGGATGAACTCATCAGTGTACAAAAAACTAGAGAAAAATATTTCGACAATACTCAACTGTGCCAAGACAAGATCAAAGAGGCTTTCGACAGACAAACCAAGGTGGATGAATTTGAACCAGGAGACTTGGTACTAAAATGGGATGCCAAAAATGAACATAAGGGAAAACATGGGAAATTTGATCACCTATGGTTGGGCCTGTTCATAATTGCAACATACCGTGGGAGCAATGCCTACTTGTTACATGAGAGTAAAGGAGAACTCATTGGAGGAGGGTCTATGAATGGCAGGTTCCTCAAGCATTACATTGTTTGAAAAATCATCACCCCGCCCATTCATTGTACATAATCATTTTTACATTTTCGTATAAAGAAGTTGGAATAAAAGAAACATAGTTGAAGCCCGAGGAGAATGCCCTGAGCTATGCTGGGTCGATTTTGAGTTTTTCAATAAAGATAAGTGGATTCAGATTGCACAAATAAATCATGGCCCAATGGTAGGAACTTAGTCTACAATTCTTTGCTACCTCGCAGGGAGGATAGCATCCCCAATTGGAGCCTATGTTAGCACCATAACAATTTTTATATAGGATCCAAGTCTCGGAAATTTAGCGAAGAGCTACATTACTATGGAAGAATGATAGTTTGGAGGATAAGGTCACATATGGTGGCATATGGATAAATATAGCGGAGATGTGGGGGTGATGGGACTCGACCAACCACATATCTCATATGCCATAGATCAACGTCCAGCAATCATATCATGCAATGAAATAACACGAGAGTTAATTGTTTGAGGGAAGGTCGGGGAAAATACCGTGCCTTCATTTCATGGACGTGTGGCACCACTAGAGGTACATCAGGTTGAAAAGAGGTCTACTCAAAACCATTTTTTCCAACCACCAATATCGGAATTTAATGGGACCCGAAGGACCGTAGATATTGAAGTGGCCCATATCGATGACCAAGACACATATCGGGTAGTGAAATAGCACGGAAGTTAATTTTTTGAGGGAGGGCTGGGAAAAATACCGTGGTTTTGTTTCATGGATGCGTGGTGCCACTAGAGGTACATCGGGGAGAAAAGTAGTCTACTCAAAACCGTTTTTTCCAACCCCCGATACCGAAAGGAGCATATAAAAGGAGGACCTCGATCATTATTTTATGATGTTTAAAATCACTCGAACATTTGAAAATTGGCGAAGAATCCCTCAGAATGGGCCCAAAATGCTATTGATTTGCTGAATTTTGTGCCCATTGTTGAACTCTAGACCACTGGGGTCAAAGATAGGACTGCGTTGATAATCTGGGCTAGGAGGATCATTGCTAAGCACAATTTTCTTAGGTCAGTTCAAAACAAAGTTGTGCAAATGGAGCAGAGTTTACATGAGTTTAAGGATAGGTTTGAACAATTGTTTATGAAGGGTCTCCCATCATTTTGTGATGGTAAAGGGAAATTATACGATCAAGAGGAATACAATTCTCTCCTCACTCAGTGTAGAATGGATCATTCAAAGTTTGAAAGCATGGAAGAGAACCTAAAGGGACTGAGCTTGGTGGAATATTTGGCCACAGACTTTAAGATTTTGAATCAATTCAAGATAGTGAATATTGTGTTTCCAAATATGTCTTATGCTACCTCTATTGACCTAGCGATTCTGATTAAAGAGATGATGGATTATGATATTCCTTCTAACTCACAGTGGAAGGAAATCGTACGGTTGGGAAAGACAAGATATAGTTTTCGAGGAACCAGTAAGTAGCTTCCATGTGCCACCAAACTAGAAGATTCGACAGGAGAATGGAGCAGGACAGATGGCGCAAAAGAAGTCGAGCATTTAGAGAAATCTGTCCCTAGTTTTGAAACACCTTTTGTTTAATCATTGTAAATCACTTCATATACCGATATTTTCAATTAAAATTATTATAATCAGTTCTAGAAGCTGAAACGTTTCAGTTTTAGCTATTGTAATCGAATTGTATAAATACTTGGACACTTGAATAAATTAATGTTGGCAGAAGTGAAAGGGCACCTTTTTGTTTCTTCTAAACTCTATTGTAATTTTTTGGAGCTGAATTGAATATACATGCAGAAGATTTTGAAGTATCTATGAAAATATTCTAATGGTGGTGATATGATTTTTGTCTTCTCTCATCATATTTATTTCCTGTGATTCTTTATTTCCATTTGCACCATCTTCTATTTAAATTGGATAGTTAAAAGCTCATAATTCATCTTGTGATGATCTCGGCTTAAGATATTTAAACCGTGTGAATTTCCTCTTAACTAATTCAGAATTCATTTCAGTAATGCTCTAATGTAGTTATTTGTTTTCTCTTTCTTCTTACACCCTACTTAAACTCAATTAATAAATCAGATTCATTGCCTCATTTTGCCTTTATCCTCTGTAGAGTTCTACAAGCTAGTCATTGTTTTCATTCACTTTTAAAATTTTGACTCCATAGCCCTAAGTGTTCCTCCCCTTATTTTCCAACAAATGTTATAAAAAATCCCCAAAACAAACTAAATCTAGCCACTGATTATCAAATGAATATCAAGTGACATGAGAGATCCCTCTCTGTGTTGAGTAGGCTAGTGCCCAACCCTAAAGTAGGTTGAAATAGTTACATGTGTTGTTTGTCTATCATCCAGACAAAATTTACAGAGTGCTAACAGGGTCTATATGAATACAACTATGACCATAGTTATATAGACTGTAGCTATCTTTCAGAAAACATTAAAAGGTTTCTTGAAAAGAATCAAAGGCATATTTTGAAACTAAATAAAATGATCAAGGAACAAGAAGAAAGTAAAAGGTCTCAATTAGACGAAAAAGAATAAGAGATCAAAAGACTAAAGAATGAAATAGAAGAAAACAAGAAGGTAGATAATGAGATTAGAAAAAATCTTGAAGTTAATATCCATCTCAAGACCAAAATTGAAGAAGCCAAAAGGGTACAGGAACTACTAAAGAATAAAGTAAATGAAAAGGAGGAGTCATGTCATAAGTTGGAAGATGAAGTTGTTGATCTTAGAAAGAAAGTAGAGAAGTCAAACAAATCCTTGAATAGCTCAGAAATATTGAATGAGATCTTGGATAGTCAAATATCACCAAATGATAAATCGGGTCTTGGATACAACAAAGAAGCTACACATGTTGAAGCAAGCACCTCAAATAAGTTTGAGGTAAGTCCCACATTCTAAAAATATGGAAATAGTGTTGCAAGTCAACCATCAACATAAGCAAAGGAAACTTTCAAAAGAACAAAGAAAGGAAGAAATCAATAAGCCATATTTACACCTCAAAGAAAATTCAAAAGAGAGACACCTTCAAGATGGACACCAAAGCAAAGGTATGCAAATGTTTTTCATGGTCGTTGTTACTCATGTAATGAATATGGTCACAAAGCTTTGGAATGTTGATATTATGCAAGGAGAGATAATGAAAGATTTCATAAAACCCTAAGGTGTTGGAGATGTAATCAAGTAGGACACGTTATTTCTCATTGTCACACCATGAGATGCTACAAATGTAGTGGATTTGGCAACAAATTCCAAGATTGTTGGAACACAAGAAGATGATCCATGAGGAGTGTTTCATATAGTATGACTAGAAGAACACATGAGGCTCAGAGCTTAAGTTATAAGAAGCTGAGACACTTTCATAAGTGGGTGAAGAAGACTGAATAGTCAAAACAGAATGAAAGCCCTAAGGCAAGCTCAAGCTTGACTTCTTCACAAGAATACGTGGGATACATTGGTAACAGTCGCATACATATGCGAGCTGACCTATAAATAGGTCACGTACATACGTGAGTTGTCTGTATAGAAGGCCGTGTATCTGTGGTAAAATCCTTGGGGAAAAGGCTATTCATATGAGTTGCAACATGGTATGATGGTATAACTCTTTGTTGCAGGGTCTGACATGGTTTGTTGCAAGTTTTCATGATTACATGTTTCCATACATAATTTTTCTATGTATGGTCGTGACATATGGTTCAGTGTTGAAAGACTATCTTGGATGCATGGTACTAACCCTAAAGTGTGGATTGAAACATTTTTTTGTTGAGGTACAATGTTGGTTGTGACAGTGAATTTACGGCACATTGGTTATGAGATATATCATGATGATGCTAGCTAGAGATGTCATTGATCTATTGATACACACTTCTAGTACATATATCTTTGGATGTTTAGTATTTTCTATAGTGAATGGAGGTTGAGACAGATTTGTTAGGGTACATGGATGGTACATATTTGAGTTCCATTGATATATCTTATGATGTATTGTTAGAGGCATATTTTTTGGATATATTGGTGCATGCTTTTGGCATGTGGTTGAGCTACATATTGGGACATGTAGTTGATGAGTTGATGAGGTGGTTAAGTTGTACATCATTGATGAGTCATATAGTTGATGCATTTTTGGTACACTTTTGGTACACTAATAGAGGCACCTTCTAGTAGTATGATTGGCACATGGTTTATCGTTGATATGGCATACATGTATGAGATCACATCTTGATTGTAGTTCATCATGTTTGGTGCATGGTGGATGCACTTGGTGGTGATACATGTTTAGTTCAATGTTGATGCACTCATAGATGTTATATGTTTGTGAGTGATAGTATTTGGCTAAAGTGCACCATTGGTATTACTTGTTTAGCATATACTTTGGTACATGATGTATGGGATGACATGGTTGAGACACTTGATTGATTGAGATACATAGTTGTGGCACTTGGTTCATGGTAGAGGCATATCATAAAGTGATATGACACTTATTTGAGGCACATGGTTGGCATGTTGGTAGATGCATTTGGTTAGTATGCAATTGGCATATGGTTGATAAACTTCATTGATGATATATTGTGGTATATTGTATGGTATTGATGTAGATGGTTGATGTACATAGGTTTTGTGCATGGTTGGCACACAATATGGCACAAGAGGTACTTGGATGATGTTTTGTTCATGACTCTCTATTCATTATTGACATATATTTTGCTTCATGATGTATGGTATGGGACGAGTTTGATGCATGGACAGGTCCAAGGACCGTCATAAGAAGAACCGATAATTCTTGAAGCAATTGATCTATGTTTCGGTTGAGCAGTACCATTTGTAGCAGAAGCATATTATAATGGTAACATATTGTTCATATTGTAGCGAAGATAGGGGGATACATAACCATAGGGGGGAGTCATTATGCTTCCCATAATTCTAGGAGGATAGATTTATCAGATGCAAAGGTAAATACTTGGATAAAGAGTCGTATACTTGGATAAAGAGCAAAAAGACATGGTTTTAGGGGGATAAATGGTCACAGGGGGAGAATAAGAGATATGTATTCAGATTTACATCAGATTGATATCCCTTGTTCAAAAGGGGAGAGATTATTCATAGAAATATCAAAGGCATCCAGGTAGGGGGAGTATCCCCACAAAGAGTTTAGGAAAGGGGAGAAACCCCAAGGAGAGAACTACCCTTTTCCATTGATGTCAAAGGGGGAGAGATAATCACATTGATGTGATTGAGATGACCATTGATGAAGAGCAATGTCATGTCTACATGTTTCCATCAATGATTGGTATTGATATCAATGTTGGTATTTTCATCAATGCCCAAGGGAGACATTGTTGGATCATGTTGCCATTGAAGTCAAAGGAACAATTTCTTGTCATAGTATATTGATGACGTATCTATTGTCACTGTTGTAAATGAATGGATGTCAAGTGAAGTCATTGATAAAATAACTCATTCATAGATGGATCAATGTGTTGTCATTGATATATGATACATAGATGAATTCATGCATAGATGAAGATGGATCGATGTGTTGTCATTGATATATGATGCATAGATGGATGGATGCATTAATGTATTGATCGTTGGATCATGTGGTCATGCATAGAATCAATGACAAAGGGACAATGTCATAGTGATGTATTGTCATGGGTTATTCCAATTGGAATGATATAAAGATGACTCATTATTGTCTTGCCATAGTTGTTAGGAAGTACAACTGGATGAAATCCAAATTTGTCCCTATTGGAGTTACTTCACACACACCTAGGATTTATTTTTCCTAAGGTTATTCCTTGTTTATTAGTCATAATTAGTCATTATCCAGACTCCTATATTTTAGGGGAGAATATTTCACCTGAAGAATATTCTCTTTCAGTTGACACTTCAGTTTGACTAGTTGAGTTGAGTTTAGATGTTGCATTAGTTTTGTCCCCATGCAACATTGGGATCATCACCAACTCACTACTCTTTGTTCAGTTAGTTAACTGAAGACTAGTTGACTAGTTAACTCAGCTAGGTGGAAGTTCACTCCCGTAACTGCCTGAGAGACTAGATTAGGTGGCAGTTTACTCTTGTAAATGCTAGTGTGTGTCCAGATCAATATATACCACCACTATGGCTCACTAGTTACTCATTTATCCTATATATATTGTAAAGTATTCACTCTTTGAGTGTGGAATAGGGTTAATGAGAATTCTTCCATTCCTTTTATCTTGCTTCTTCTTTCTCAATTTCTCTCTACAAATGTGTGTAGTATTTTCTAGCTAGATCTATTCTGTGCAGGTTCAACACATTTACATGGTATCAGAGTTGACGGACTGCTAAGAAAAATCTACACCAAAATTGTTTATAGGTACAAAAGATTGAAGACAACAAAAAGATGGATTATTCACCGGAAATACTTCTCACGCCTCATAACTATTTGGACCGGAAGCCAAAAATTATGCTTCATCTTAGATGCAGAGGCTTGTACCAAATAACTATGGAAATGGAAGTAGATCTTGATTATGTCGATGAGAAAAATGACTTTCTCAATAGTCAAGATATGGCCATAGGAAGTATCGGCATGTCGGTTTCTCCCGACCTTTTCCATCAAGTATATAAAGAATCACAAGGATTAACTCCAAATGAATTATGGACCAGATTGGACGTTCTATTTGGGAATAAAGAATATTATGAATATTTCATGCAAGAGGTCGAATAGATAGAGCCAGAAGAGAATCCATCAGAAGATCAAGTCTCTTATTATAAAGAGTCTTCTACAAAAGTATTTGCAGAAACTTGTATTCCATTAATTGAAGATGATGTCTACTCAATTTCAGATTTATTTTCTGAAATTCATGTGGAATATATATGGCATGCATCTTAGGAGTCACATGAAGACACTTTTGCATGCATCTCAGGAGTCAAAAAGAGAGATGCACAAATAAGACTCCATTATGATATTTTCTGAACACAATTTGCAGAAACAAATTGGATATTTGAATTCCTCTCAGGAAAATTTCCAATTTCAAAACAAACAATCGTCCAAAACGGAGTCCAGAAAGTGAAGTTATGATCGTTTTAAAATCAACAAAATTTCAGCATTTTTCTGGAAACGGTCGTACGGTTTTCAAAATTTCATCCAAAATTTATTTGGATATTATTCATTATAAGAAGATAAAGTGGATATGTGTGGAAATATCAATTATGCATATATTTCATCAGATCCATGCAAACATCTACATTTTCAACAAAATCTTCAAAGAGCACAAGCTTGCACAGTTGCAAGGTCTTCTTGGAGTGAAGGACATGGTTGCTTAGCAACTGCCTTTTGTTCCTTATCATTTTTTATTTTGTGCATTGTAATTTGAGGGGGGGTTTTGTTCCCATGAGGTTTTCCCTCTTTCCTCGTTTATTTCAGTGTATCTTTTGTATTTGAGTACCTAACATGGCCTCGTAGCCGAGACTCATTCCTTATTTTCACCATAGTGATGTTCAAGGGGGGTGTTGGAGTTACTTCACACACACCTAGGATTTATTTTTCCTAAGGTTATTCCTTGTTTATTAGTCATAATTGGTCATTATCCAGTCTCCTATATTTTAGGGGAGAATATTCTACCTAGAGAATATTCTCTTTCAGTTGACACTTTAGTTTGACTAGTTGAGTTGAGTTTAGATGTTGCATTGGTTTTGTCACCATGAAACATTGGGATCATCACCAACTCACTACTCTTTGTTCAGTCAATTAACTGAAGACTAGTTGACTAGTTAACTCAGCTAGGTGGCAGTTCACTCCCGTAACTGCCTAAGAGACTAGACTAGGTGGCAATTTACTCTTGTAATTGTTGGTGTGTGTCCAAATCAATCTACACCACCACTATGGATCATTAGTTACTCATTTATCCTATATATATTGTAAATTATTCACTCTTTGAGTGTGGAATACGATTAATGAGAATTTTTCCATTCTTTCTATCTTGCTTCTTCTTTCTCAAATTTTCTCTACAAATGTGTGTAGTATATTCTATCTAGATCTATTCTATGCAGGTTCAACACATTTACACTCCCCTTATGGTGAAATCCCGCATGGGAAGACACTTTGCAGTTGAGTTATCCTAGAAGTATGGTTAGATAACCCATACTTAATTATGGAATAATGAGATGAAGATAAGTGAATTTGTCATTGAAACTATTCTAGATGGATAGTGATTGTCATGCCATTTCCAGTGGTATGTGGAATGTCACACAACTCCTCACAGTTTGATATTTATGGCCTTACGAAGTTGGAAGACCCTCATGTGCTGGCTAGAAGCCCCAAAAGGCCAAAGAAGTCAAAGTGTTTACAAAGAAGAAATTATTTAAATAATAAAGTGAAGTGATAAAGTCAAAGAGGATTATTTAAATAATAAAGTAAATGGAGAACTTTCTAATTATGGAAAGTAGTTATAAGTGGGTTAACCCTAAAATAAGGAAAGTGGGTTAAATGGACAAGTGGCCATGTGAACAAAGTGGATATGTGGACAAAGTTGGATAAATGTAGCCATATGGAAAAATGGTTATGAGGATAAAGTCGATATGTGGACAAATTGGCCTAGTGGATGCTTCTAAGGAATCTCCTTGGAGAGTATAAATAAGAGGCAATGGTATCTTGTAAAATATATCTCTTAAGCATATATTGAAGATCTATTATGAGGAAGAGAGTGATTGGAGGATCTCATGGACACATCAAAGTTTCATTAATTCTGACAATGAAAGTTTCGGAAGTTCTGAAACCCTAGTTTCTGAAGGAGTAAGTGAGCAACAGTAGGCTAGAGTGTGTACATATGTGGGATATAGTGAGGTAGGGTGCATACACACGTGAGATGAAAGAGATCAGAGCATGTACAGTTGAAGAAATCCATGGATATTTGAGTGTGATCTGGTGCCAGGTTCCTGAAGTCTGAAGCAAGTTCCAGATCTGCATTCTATGGGCTCGAATTTGCCATAGAAGTTCCGATATGATTACATGATTTTCTTGATGGATACTTTTTCTTATTGTATGGTGAATGCTTAAGGCATTCTTGGTATGGCTGTTGTGATTTGGTTTATGGTTGTTGATTGATAGAGTGAGAAACATTCTTATGTTTCAATACTGATATGGTTGCCATAGTATACTAGTTACTTATACATGATTCAGTAACATTCATATTGTATGGTTGAGGAGCATGAGCAATTTGTTGGAGAACATAGATGTGATGTGATTGGTTATGGTAAAGATTGGATAGTGAAATAAAGAAGTGGATGTTACTGAAGGTTTCAAAGAATCTAAGTTTTTCAAGAAGAGAAAACCCTAGTTGTTCAAAAGGCATACGCAGGTTGCAATAGATATAGGTCGCGTACATACGTGGGCTGCACTATTGGTAGGGTACATACATATTCCTGCTACACTATTGACAGGTCACGTACATGTTCACATATTGGTATCTGTTGAGGATTTAATCCTCTTCTCAGTTGGTGCTGAGTTGTGTAAGTTGAGTCTTGCATTGTAGAGTTGGTGCTCTTCTAGAGTTGTAACTTTATTCAGTTGTTGTTGATAAACCCAAGGATTGTAATCCATAATAAAAATAAAATTGTACATACATATTATGTTCTTTGTGTTCTTCATGGTGATGGCTTGTTGATGATATATTTTGTTTTTATTTGTTTCTGATATATGTTCACATACAACTGGTTATAAATGACAATAATAAGTGATGAGTAAATGGTGTTTGCTATCTAAGGAGTTTGTGTGAAGGGAAGTTTTAAAATATCCCTATACCGATTCACCCCCCCTCTTAGTGTGATTGGTGTGTCCAACATGATGTAGTTGGATATTGGTGAAAACCCACCTATTATGCTTGTTATCACGTTGTTGAGCATGTCATCACTTTTTGAGCCCAAAGAACTTAACTATCCAACTACATTTGAAACCAAACCTTGCATTTATAGATTTCACATATTCAAGGGATCCTTCAAACTTAGCCAAAATTCCTTTAAACTTTCATCCATTGGAACCCTTCATGAATATCTAAAAATTGGAATTTTCTTCTTTGTTCGAATTTCTCTTCCAGTGCAATTTCCAAATAACGTTTGATTTCCCAATCAAGATCCCTTTTCACATGTTTGAGTGTTACCTTGGTTGATTTCCAGATTGGGAGTGATTTCCTCATTTTCCCCCTTGCTCACCATTCGAGTAGTGGTAAAGTAGAATGGTCTTCCTCGTCGAGCAATCATTCTTTCAAATTTCACAGTTGTAAGCAGTTTTGAAGAATGGTATGTTTTGGAGGTTGGTGTAGGACAAACATTTCGTTAGGAAATTGTTTGAACAATCATTCCCTAGGGAAGACTCATTGTCTCCAGGTTGCACGATCATTAGTGTTGGATGAATGGCCCAGTTAAGTGAATGGTCCAAGTTCAACAATCAGGGACATTCATTCCCTAGGGTAGACTCATTCTCTCCAAGTTGCACTATGACTAGTGTCGAAAGAATGGCCAAGTTAGGTGAATGGTCCAGGTTCATAAATCATGGAAAATTATTCTTATATGCTTGAGAAGAATAGTCCAGATAGCCCATGACTGATGCCTCACTTTCCGAGGGCAGATTCTCTTCCATATTTCACAGATGTGAGTGTAAGAATGGCCTAGATGACTTAGTTTGTATCATGATATCGTTTATGCAGGTTAATATCAGATGATATGATTGTTGTAGAGATTGTATGTCTCTGGATAATAGTTGTATGCTACTGTGGTGGATGTGATCCATTGGTAGTGATTGTGTGTCACTGCTTAGTAGTAGTGTGTTATTGAGAGTGGTTATGTGCCACTCAATAGTAGTTGTATACTACTATCAATAGACATAATTGTGTTGTATTGGATGGCATTGTTTTGATTTCCATGGAGACTATCTAGTTGGATAGTGATGATGGTGCTCGTGATTTGATGAGATAGCCTATGTGGCTATGATGATGCTACTAATCGAATGGTATTTTTTTTCTCAAGACCATTTACTTTAATACCTCCCTAGATAGGAGGGAGTGTTGATATTATGGTAGTTGTGAGAGGTACTAACCTCCACATGTAACCTTTGACAAGACTAGAATATTTCATGAAGCAAGAGAAACCCTAAAATGTTGGATAATAACCCTAGAAGACAAGTCGACTCAAGAGAATATTTAATATTGAGTTATTAACCTCTAGAAAGAGAAGTCGACCCAGTCAAGTAATATAGAGTAGTATAAATAGAGGGTGCTAGAGCTCATTTTTCACTCACTCACTCACAAATGCATAAGTACAAGAAGTGTGCATAACTAAAGGAAAGTTGTAGCTACAGTAGTGGTGACTTGGTCTCTTGGTTATGGTTTGGATTTTCTTCTTGGTCTTTGGTTATTCTTTCTTGGGAGCCTAGAATTAGAGAAATGTTTGTTACCTTGGTTGTCTATTGGATTACTTCCATAAATTATTTTGTCTATCAAGGTTAAGGTGCTCGAGGGTGGCCTTTGTGCATATGGTTGGGTGACAATATTTCTATATTGTCTATGGTGAAATGAGCACACCTATTTTTCTAACAGTTGCATTCCCCCTCCCCTAAAATTGTGCATCATCCTTGATGCACTCAATGCCAATATATATATATATATATATATATATATATATATATATATGCAAATGTACATCACAATACTTAGAAATAAAAATTATGTAATTTAGCAACTCCAACAACAGTCCCAACCAAAATCTCATGTTCCTCTCAACTCACTGACCCAAGGAATACAATATTCGTTTATCAAGGTTAACATAAGGGATGTACCATATTTTTATCAATGGTAACACAAGGAATGATCCATTCTTTTATGAAGGTCCCTCGTGCAGTTGGCTAGGATTCTGAGATGTGGTTCTGGAACTCTAGTTTCTCAAAATGGAGTCTTGCATTTTGTTTTCTTAAAAATTGTCAAAACATTGTGGGTATTCTACTCGCATGTTTTATTCATTCTCTCATGTAGCATCTTCATAACCGTAGTAGTTCAATTGAACATTTACTATCCATATGGCTATGTTCCTGACAACTTTTATTTTTTGGTCCAGGATGTGTACTAGTTCCACCTAGAAATCCCCTTCGTGATCCACATGGATCACATTCCAATCAACTATGTGGTTAAGTTTAGGAACACATTTCTTTAATAATGACACATGAAATACAATATGCACTCTCATGGATGGTGGAAATTATATCATGTACGCAACTAGTCCTATCTTTTCTAATATTTCAAGAGGACCGCAATATCTTTCTTCCAACTTTGGGAAACTTCCTAAACTTAGTGAAATTCTCTTTTCCTTAACTTTTAAAAACACATGTTCACCCACTTTAAAATCTCTAAATGATTTATTCTTTTCTGCATAATTTTTTTTCTTATCCTGGGTAGCCTTTAAATAATGATTTATCTTTGCCATCTTCTCTTCCATTTTCTTCAACAAATATGTCCCAACAATTGCTCTGTCTACTAGATTATCCCAACTCATTGATGTGTTACATTTTCTTCCATACAATGCTTCAAACATGGTCATTTTAAATGAGGTATGATACCCATTATTGTATTCAAATTCAACTAAATGAATATAATATTCCCACTTTGATGGATGGTCCATCACATACATTCTAAGCATGTCCTCAATTATCCCGTTAGTCCTCTATGTTTTCTCATCTGACTCTAGATGATAAGCTATACTAAGATTTAGATTTGTTCAAAATCTTTTGAACAAACCTTTCCAAAAATTGGAAGTGAACTTTGGATCTCTATCTAAAATTGTTTCCTTAGGCACTCCATGTACCCTAGCAACTTCTTTCATATATATTTCTGCAATATTTTCTACATTGTGCGTATTATTTACTGGAATAAAATGTGTTCCGTTAGTCAATATATCCACCACCACCATGATGAAATCATGTTTCTTCACTATTGTGGGTAGATTTGTCATAAAATCAATCATGACAACTTCCCACTTCCATTTTGGAATTGGAAATGGTTGTAGAAAACCTACTACATGTCTATGCTATGTCTTCACCTTTTAACGTTCTAGACATCTGGCTATGTAATTAGCCACTTCCTTTTTCATTCCTAGCCAAAAGTATTTCCTTTTCACGTCTGCAATTTTATTCTAATATCTTGGGTTCTAGAGATATGACACATTATGCATTTCCTTCAGAAATTCATTTTTAATCTCACTGGAATTCGACACATATACATTTCCCTTGTACATGATAATTCAATTTTGTTTCAACTCACAAGAATTAAATTTCTGTTGAAAATTACATTGTTGTAATATCTCTTTTACTTTTAGATAATGAAAATATGAATTTGTTTCTACAATGATTTGATCCTTCAGATCAGTCTTGTACATGATAATGGTTACAACATGAACTTCATGATCTCTCTTGTTGAGTGCATCGACGACTTTATTTTCCTTTCGCTTTATATGCTTAATTTCAAAGTCATATTCAATCAGAAATTCTAGCCATCTAGTTTGTGTGGAATTTACTATTGGTTGTCCAAACAAATGCCTCAAACCATAGTGGTTTTTCCTTAGCTCAAATTTATTACCCATAAGGTAATGCCTCCACATTTTCAATTCATGTACAATTGTTTCTAAATCTATGTCATGGGAAACATAATTCCTTTCATGTTGTTTTAATTTTCCAGAATCATAGCATACCACCTGATCCTTTTGACTAAGAACTCCAATGAGCCCTTACTTTCATGCATCGTTGCACACAAAAAAACTTTACCCGGATCTACAATCTTCAATATTGGCACACTTTTCAATATTTCCTTCAACTGTTGAAATATTTCTTAACACTTGGAAGTCCATTTCAACTTCACTCCCTTGTTTTGCAATGAAGTGATTAGACTTACAATATTTGAGAATACTTTTATGAATCTTCGGTAATAACCAACAATATCCATGAATGATATAACCTCTATCACATTCTTTGGTGCTAGCCATCCTCTAATGGCCTCTATATTTTAAGGATCCATTGCTACCCCATCTACTGAAATGATATGCCTCAAGTAGTGAATATTCTTTTGGTAAAATATCCACTTACTTAGCTTAGCACACAATTTATATTCTCTTAAAACTTGTAGCACCATCCTTAAATGTTTGTTATGTTCCTCTTCTAACTTAGAGTAGATGATTATATAATCTAGGAACACAATTACAAACTTTTCTAGGTACTCCCTGAACACTCCATTCATTAGGCACATAAAAACTATTGGGTAATTTGATAGTCCAAATAGAACTACCATGAATTCATAATTCCCATATCTTGTCATGAATGTTCTATTGCTGATGTATTCTTCTTTTCCCCTTACTCGATGATAACCTGATCTCAAGTCAATCTTGGAAAAGATTCTTGCACCTTTCAGTTGATCAAACAAATCATCAATTCTTGGAAAAGGATATTTTTTCTTTATGGCAACCTTATTAAGTTGTTCGAAATCAATACACATCCCTAAGGTTCCATGTTTCTTCTTTACAAAAAGAATCGGGGATCCCCAAGGTGAAACACTTGGGCATATATACCCCTTCTTTAAAATATCTTCAAGTTGCATTTGCAACTCTTTCATTTATGGCGTACCCATTATGTACGGTCTCTTGGACACTACGGAAGTTCCTAGAATCAAATCAATAGAAAAATCAATGTCTCTCTTTGGCGACTGTGTTGGGATTTCAAAAAATATCTTTCAAATCCCACAAGATCAGACGGTATTCAATGATTTCCACTTTGTCTTTCATTGTGTCTTCCATATGGGATGAAATAATTTGGCATCCCTTCATGAAACTCTTCCTCAAATGTATAGCCAAAATTTCTCTAACAACTACAGCTCTTGGAATTCCTTGAATCTTTCCTTGCTTCCTTTATTAATCGAGATATGTGATTGTCTTTTTGTAACATTCTAGGACAGCATGGTGTTTTCTTCCAACCAATCCATGCCAATTAAAAAATTATATGAATCCAATGGTATGATGTTTACATCCACCTTTGTGTTGATTCCATTCATGTCTATTTGACAATCTTTAACCAACTCATTGATCTTTCTCTTAGCTCCTATGGATAATTGAACTAACCAACATTTATTATGATTACTTCTTTGTAAGTGAAATATTTCAACAATGTTATTATTTATGTAACTACGGTTAGCTCCATAATCAATCAAAATTGCTATGGGATGGTTATCAATCTTACCTTCCACTTCAATCATGGGGGATTGATATTTTTCTTGTTTGATGTCCAATGTTGCATAAATCCTTGGCATGTTTCCTCCCATGTATTCCACTATTTCAGCCTCTTGGATGTTGTGGAGATTCCTCATTATTTCCCCTTTGTGAGGGAAGTCGCTATATATTTGATTCCCTCACATGCCCAACATTGAACATGTTTTTTTCCCTTGGCCTCTTTCCAAATGAATCTACAATTGGATGAATGACCTTGCTAATTTTCTTGGGTGTTGTTCTTGAAAAAGGGTGTCTTAAAACATTTCTTCCTTTTATCATTTTTCCCTTTCATATTGTCATTCCAATCCTTTTGAAAAATCGGCCTTCCTTTTCTCTGCTCATAAAGATGCCTTATTCTCGTTATGGTCTCCTTCAAAGTATTTGGTTTATCATATTGTATCTTGTCACTATATAATGAGGATAACCCACTTAGAAAAATTTGTATTTTAACCTTCTCATCCTTAATGAAGTCAACATACTTCAACAATTCAATGAATCACTTCTCATATTCCTCCATTGTCATGGTTCCCAACATGATTTCAAATAACTCTCTCATATTCTTTTCACAATAATACTCAGAAAAATATTTCTCTTGGAAGTATACTTTGAATTTCCTCCATGATATTCTCTTCGCATCCAGGTTCTTGGCTTGCTTAAGCTGATCCCACCACATTGTTTCCTTTCCTTACAAGTAGTAGGTGGAAATTCTAGCTTCTGCTTGTGAGGGGTGATCATGCAGCTGGAAATATTTCTTCATTTCCAACAAATATGCCTTAACCTCTTCTCCTTTCCTATGCTCACCATTGAAAGTTGGTGGATTAATCTTCCTGAGCTCATCTTGCAATATATCTGCCTCATGTGTTATCCTTTGTCTACTAACATGAGACATGCTTGGGATGCTCCCTGGCCCTAAAATTCCACGAATTCTTCTAGTGGATTTTCTTGTAGAAGGATGGAGCCTTCTCATGCTTCTTGATTTCATATCATTTCTATGATCATCCATTTTTCTATGGGATATTGATGGTGAAACTTGTCTAGCACTAGCTGCTTCCTTGGTGCTAGAGTCCTTTTTGAATTTCTTATGAAACATCTTTAAGCTATGAAGTATCTCTTCCTAATTCATCATGATCATTTTGTTATCATCTATATATCTTTGCACTTCTCTATGTTGGCTTCTCATAGTGACAAGATCATACCTATATGTTTCTTCCATTTGACTATGTCTCAACATTTCCCATGCTAACAGGCATACCTATGATACATTTTGTAACATAATCGACTCCTTAATACTCTTTTAAGGGGTGGGGTATTATAAATTCTTTTTTCCTTAACTAACTTATCTTGAATAATCTCTCTGAGATGATTCATTCTCTTCTACTTTCCCGTAGATTTCTAACTAATGTTATCAAGTTCTAAACTGGCCCTTGGTTTATTTCTTATGACTTCCCAAAGTTTTTCGGGATTCATTAGTTGAGGGCCATGTAGTGCCCCCATGGCTTCATCTCGTTATTATCATTTCTTGGTTCCTACCTCCCATAGGTAAGGTACATCCATCAACCAATTTGATGACTGGCTTAACCCTTGTCTATCATGCAGGCTAGCGGGGAATTCAGAGTTCGGCGCTTCGACATTGAACATCTCCTTGCTATCTATGCACGAGACCTACCGAAGTCCCAAACTTTCGAAGTCCTGGAAGCTTTCCACGTGGTTCTGGACTTCAGACCTTTTTGGTCTCTCTACAATGCTACATCCCCAAATCCTCCAAAGTCCCTAAGTATCTGACTCTTGGAGTCCCGATCACTTCACCAACCACGTTGGCTAGGAGGACACATACTAGGAAATGACACGTAGGAGGGGTTAGGGTGATAAGTGCTATGTTCTAATGGTCCTATAGGGTATGTGATACACATGAATGTGGGTGACACATGGCATGTCAAGATGGGGTCCACATCACCCTGGGTAATGTCACTGCACCACATCACCCCAGACTACCAGCCTTCTAGCATTCCTCAGATCTCACAGTCGAGATATCGCCACATATATTTATATATCTACAACTCTTGTTACATCGGGGATTCAGAAAACTCCTCTCTTCTCCCGAAGTGCCCAATACTTGAACTAAAGGAGCTAGCACCATGCATCCCCGATATATCGATGACTGGGAAAGTACCCAAAGGATCCCTCGATCTACGATTTTGGGTTCTTCGTGGCTCCATCCTTTGCAGTTTTGGGTATTGGTTTAGTTCGTAATATAGGTTCACCTAACCACTCGGGGAACCTCCCAACACCAGTCAAAATTACAGATAACCATAACTTTTGGTCGCCTTCAACCGATGTATGACTATGAGGGTCAACAATATTATGAAGTCCCACACTTATGGAGCTCTGAAGATAGAATGAATTATCTCCCTTAGTCTTAGCCTAGGGTTCCTAGGTGTTGGTAATGTGGGTTCTCCCAAATAGATATCGTTTGTTCATCTTCCATATGAAAGGGTCTTCCCTTTTTAAGGCTTGAAGCTCGCTATCCTTCTTGAGCTTGATCATGAAATGGTTAAAGACTTGATCCTGAAATCTTGGTCGCACAACAAGGAGTCTTAAATAGGTATCCTCTTCAGACAGACAGGTTTAGATTGACACAATATTTGTATCTCGGCCCTCTTACAAGATTATGTCCCAAGAAGCCTCAAGGGATAAAATGGAGCATACAGACTATCAGTCAACAACATAATTTCACAAAGAGATGAGTGCATACACATATCATTACCATTCCACATATATATATAAACCCATGCATCCATCCATTATTTGAGTTCAATACATAAAACAGGAAAATACTTATCAGAACTAGAAGGCATGATGCGACTACAGAAAGGGGTACCCATTTCCACCCAACCATAGACTTAGTCACTCCTAATGGATTTACCACTAGCCACCCCCAAGATAGACCATGATGATCTGATATATAATCCTTTCTTTTGGCTCAGCGACAGTAGGGACAGAGGTTACTCTCCTCCTCCCATAGGATATTGGCAATGGTTTTCACTATACCAAGCAAGGAGGATTGCCTTAGTACTTCCTCAGTCACTCAGCAACCTCATTTATAAGATTGTATCATAACCTTGCTAGCCATTTCCTATGACCATAACACATTCCATTATTAGTTCTTCCTTGAACCTGAGAGCTTAGTCTCCCATCTCTACATTCTTCGCAGGTCTTCCTATGCCCACTACACCTTCCTTTCTTGCATTTCTCAGCAAGATTGTGTGTGGCTCGAATTCCCAGCCCATGGTCAGGTCTGAAAGCCTTACATATGGGTGTTCTTCCCCATCCCCTCATTAACTCTTGACAAGGTATTCCCACCTACCAACCTGACTGTAATTCATTCCTTGGTCAGAGGATTTTTCTGGTCCTGAGAAATTAAATCCAGTAAGGTACTGGTTTGGTGGAGGTTAACACAAACATTCCCGGTTCCCTTCACCATATCTTTCATAACATTCTTGGTCTCTCTTATTACACCCCCCTTCCATCAGTCATGCAACACTTATCCATTTTCTAGTAAATAACAGAATTTACATTCATTGACCTTTTATGCAAAGGTACATCAAACAAAAAATTCACACATATTGAATTTTCCATAGTCTCTTGGCCAATATAGTTATATTTACAAACAAGGGGAAACAAGGTGTTACAATTCCCTCCCCCTTAAAGTAACATCATCCTTGATGTTCTATCTTTCAACATGATCGGTATATACAGAAGTAAACAAAAATGGATATTTATGTCTCATGGCATCCTCCATTTCTCATGTAGCCTCATCTGGGCCAAAGTGTTCCACTTCACCTTGGCATATGCAATGGTTCGGTTCCTGATTGGGGTTTCTTTCCTATCTAGTATGCATTGAGGTTCTGGAAGGAATTCTCCCTCCTGATCCACCTGGATCACAAACTAGTAAATTATATGATTAGAATCATGTACATACTTCTTCAATAATGAAACATGGAAAACATTATGCGCCTTTATTGTGGGAGGGAGTGCTAGCCTATAGGCTACAGGTCCCACTCTATCTAAGACTGAAAAGGGTCCACAATACCGAGGTTCCATCTTGGCACAAGCTCCCAATCTCAGGGAACTCTTCCTGAGCCTAACTCTTAGATAGACATGGTCTCCTCTCTTGAAATCTTTGGAAGTTCTCTTTCTGGCGACATAACTCTTTTGTCTATCCTAAGTAATTTTCATATTTTTCTTTATCTAAATCACTTGTTGTTCCATTTCTTTCATCATGTCAGGTCTGATTGTAATTATATCCACTGGATTACTCCAACTGATTGGAATATTGTACTGTCTACCATAGAGGGCATCAAAATGGTTCATCTTCAACAACTCTTGATAATCATTATTGTAGGAAAATTCTACCAATGGAAGGTAGTATTCCCACTTCTTAGGATGATGCATTACATGCATTCTTAACATGTCTTCTAATATTTGGCTTACTCTTTCTGACTGTTCATCATTTTGGGGGTGATAGTTTGTGCTAAACAATAATCTGGTCTCAAAACCAACCATCAAGGATTTTCAAAATCTTGAGGTGAACTTTGTGTCTCTGTCAGATACAATATCCCTAGGCATTCCATGCAATATGAATATATCCTTCATGAAGATGTTGGAAATATCTATTTCCTTGCAAATCAATTTGATAGGAACAAAGTGATCATATTTGCTCAATTTGTCAACCACTACCATGATAGCATCATTATGCTTGGCCGATTTTGGTAATCCGGTGATGAAATCCATGGATATGGTTTCCCATTTCCATTCTGGAATTGGTAGAGGCAGTAACAACCCTATTGGGTGCCAGTGTTCTTCCTTAACTTGTTGGCATTCTAGACACTTAGCAAGATAGTCAGCTATTTCCTTTTTCAATCCATGTCAATAGAACTGTTTCCTAGTGGCTGTGATCATTTTCTAATATCTCGGGTGACCAATATATGGTCTCTTGTGTAGTTCTTCCATTATGAACCTCTTCAAGTCATCACAACTTTGGATATACAATATGTTTCTATAAGTCATTAGGCCTTCATCGAGCAATTGATAGCCTTCATACTTTATCCTTGTAGGATTTTTCCTTAGGTATGAGGTCACGGTCTTGAAGAATGCATTTGTTTCTTGTGAAATCCTAACTCTTTCCCTGACATCCATTTCATAAGTGCTCATCATTGTTAGGTGAATTGTTTTCACACTTCTGCTAAGGGCATTGGCCACCCTATTTTCCTTTCCTTTGATGCGTTTGATTTCGAAATCAAAATCACTAAGGAGAGACATCCACCTATCTTGTATAGCAATGAGTTTTGGTTGATCAAACATGTGCCTCAACCCACAGTGGTATGTCAAAAGTACAAATATCCTACCCAAGAGGTAATGCCTCCACATTTTTAAATCATGCACTATGGAAGCCAACTCTATATCATGGGTCACATAATTGATTTCATGCTCTTTCAATTTTCTGGATTCGTAGCAAATTACAAGTCCTTCTTACATAAGGACTCCTCCGAGTCCTTCCTTGCAGGCATCTGTGCACATGAGAAATTCATCATCAGGGTCTGAAATATTCAACATGGGTGCATGGGTCAGAAGGTATTCCAGTGCCTAAAATCTTTCTTCACATTTTGATGTCCAAGTGGATTTAACCCTCTTTTTCTGAAGGGCAGTGATTGGACAACCATTCTTGGAAAATCCTTTTATGAACCTTCTATAATATCCTTCTAAGCCCACAAAGGATCTAATATCAGATAGATCCTTTGGGGTAGGCCATTCCATAATATATCTAATCTTGTCAGGGTCTACTGCCACTCTTGAAGGATAAGATTATGTCACTAAGAGGG
>ML776998.1:572725-629072 GCA_009831015.1 Picea engelmannii
ATGAATCAGTGACAATAATTTTATCAATTTTCTTTTGTTAATGCACAAAAAATTTTAACACAATATTTTATCGTGGAACCCAATTGGGAAAACCACAAACACTTTTCTATTAACTGCAAAATTTTGTTTTACATGTTACATAGAAAGAATATGTTCTTCCTCTTAGATCAACACCAATTGATCAGGATGCACCCTACTGTTGTTCACCAGCACCAACTGGTAGGAGGCTTCCACCCCCTGTTTAGTAAGCTACAACTAACAAGGAAGCACCTACTCCCCTATAGGCTCCAACCTTCCCTTGCACCACCCAACCACCCTTAATTTATGAATCTAAAAAACTTATGTATCATATCTTCACTACTTCTATGATTTAATATATATTTTGATTCAGACTGCAGAGACACTTTCTTCTCACCACTCTTTCTCATTTATATAATCTTAAAAATATTGTGAGTTATAACGTGTTGTGTCCTTTCATTTTGGACCATCGCACCTCTTCATTTAACTTAACCATAATCACTGCAACTACTTTATTTTTCTTATTCCATATGACCACAGGAGGTGACCAGGCGCTAGGTCAAGCAAGTGCTTGATCACTTTATCAAAATCAAAGGTCACATTTTAATCTCCTAATGAGATGAACGATTCTCATTTACTTCGGGAATCGGGACTTCAACCTTCGCGATTTCCATCCTCTTTACAAATCTCCCGAATAACAGACACGTGTCCATAATATTCAACGGTTGAGAATTCTCTTGAAGTGTTATTCAAATCGAATGAATCATGTCCACTTTGGGACTTTGTCCTTCGGGACTTCGAGGGTTCGGATAATCATTGCTCCATTTCCCTCCAGAGTTATCACCTGCAGAATAAGTCATATAACGGTGGAGACTGCTTGTTGTCGGTTAACACTTCCACTTACACTATCCTTCCACTATACTTTATCAGTAGTCGAGAATGCTCCCAAAGTGTTTTTCAGATCAGACGACTCATGTCCACTTCAAGACTTCGACCTTCGGGACTTCGGGACTTACGTTATTTTCTAGTGGTGAAACTCCTGAATTAAAACTCTCGGAGTGACGTAACTTACTGAAATCACTTGATGACATGGAACAAGCCAAGTAGTTGTCTCATGTCACTCAGATTCATGATTTACAAGTACCCAAAATGTCATTTTCATCTTAACACTTGTCATTATATGATTGTGCCATGTGTCCTTGCTGACGTAGATCACCCAATGTGGCACATATTCTTCTCCTTAATATAATGGTCAGGATACTTCCTGAAGTGTTCCTCTGATCAGATGACTTATATATAGTTCAGGAATTCAGTCTTCAGGACTTCAGGTAATTCGATTTCTCCACTTCCCAGTTCCCCTGAAGTGAGATTCCCCAAAGTGTAACCTCCTCACAACTTTTAATCCGAAATGAATGTTGTTCGTTAATCATGATCTTGGATCGATAGGTCGATATGTCTATGATGCTTCTTTGCCTTGGTTTCAATCCAACATCTCTTCTTCTTTTCTTATCCTATCCTTCCACTTAAAGTGATCCAATGACTATCAGGAATTCAGGTATTCGGGATCTCAGCCCTTTTGCCTTTCTTATCCTATCCTTCCACTCAACTTGATCCATCAATCAAGAATGGTCCCAGAGTAGATCAACGATCAGGGATGATTGCGAGGTACCAACTAGCACTATGTTTAAAACTATCATCGATCTCTTCAATGGAAAAAATGCTTGTTGATATTGGAGTTGATGCCAACTGTAGATCTATCTGGTGGGTGACGATCGACGGTCTAGACTAATTGCGGGATTGGAATTAATGTGTTGTTTAATTCTCCCTTCACGCTCTGCAATAAATCCATTCCCTTGATCTATGCTTGCATATCTGACGGTCACAACTTAATATGAACGTTTGGTGGATCAACCATAGTTGTCAATATTTGAGTCTATAAGATCTGACGGTCTAGAATAATTGCAGGATTGGAAATAAAACGTTTTTTAATTATCCTTTTTCTCTCTACAATATATACTTTCCATTGATCTGGCACTTATGTATCCAACGGTCCTGATTTGATCTAATCGTTAACTAGTCCTCCAACGATCCTTCTCTTATAATTTGAAGGTCTAGAATCATTGTGGGATTGGAAATAACACGTTGTTTAATTCACCATTTTCTCTTCGCAATCCATCCTTGTTGTTGATATGGAGCTTGTATATCCAACGGTCCTGACTTGATCTGATCATGTTTATGCAATGCACGTCATCTCTTTTGAGCTTTGATCTTCATTTTCTAACCCTCCTGAGATTTAATCTCTGCATATTTTCCTACTATTTGACATCAATGACAACACATTAATGACACTATGTCCAGCAATATCCCCCTTTGTCATTGATGGAAACACACCAACTTTATACACAATATCCCCCTATGATGATGCTTCACTCCTCTGAAGTTACTCTCCCCCTTTGACATCAATAGAAAATGGTTGCTTCCCCCATGGTAAATCTCTATCTGTCGGTATGCTTCTAACCGGAATCTGAACTCGGGTAACTCCTCCTGCAATCACACTTTTCTTGTCATATATGAATGACTCCTCCTGACTTTGATTGTTGTCTCCCACTGAATTGGTCCCAATTGATGCATTGTTTTCTTGAGAGATTATGTTAGAAGAGGAATTACTCCCAATCTTTGCCCGAGATATTCAAATACATCTTTGCTTAAGGGTTTAGTGAAAATATTTGCCACCTATTCTTGTGTTGGGGCATATTCCAATTTAATGTTCTTATTTTCAGCCTGATCTCTTAGATAGTGGTATTTTATGGGAATGTGTTTTGATTTGGAGTGTTGGACAGGGTTCTTGGATGTTGGACAGGGTTCTTGGAGAGACTTATAACGCTTGTATTATCACAATAGATAGTAGTAGGTTCTTCAAACACTATTTTTATGTCTTGTAAGGTTTGTTTCATCCATTCCACTTGTGTGCAACATTCTGCTGCTGCAATATACTTAGCTCTAGTACTAGACATAGAAATTGAGGATTGTTTCTTGCTTATCTAGGCTACCAATGATTCTCCCAAAAAAATTTCTCCTCCACTTGTATTTTTTCTGTCATCTACACAACCTACCCAATATGCATCTGAATAGGATTTTAAAGTGAATGAATCCTTTCTAGGGTACCACAAACCAAGATTTATGGTTCCTTTCAAATACCTAAAGCTTATTTTCACAGCTTGAACATGGCTCTCTTTTGGTGTTGCTTGGAATCTATCCACCATCCCAACAACTTGATTGACATCATGTCTGGAAATTGTTACATAGAGTAAACTCCCAATCATTGATCTGTAGTGTTTTGGACCTACAGCTTTGGACTCATCTTCCTTGCTTAGTGTTGTGCTACTTATATGTGTAATATAATGCACTCATTAATTATCAATCCGAGATTCGTAATCAACAGAGTTACAAGACACCAGTAAGAAAGGTAATTCTAATGTCATGAGTATAGAACTATTCTATATTATGCATGTTGGAAATAAAACAAACTAGCAAATCAAAACACACTTTGTTTGTCTTTCACGGAGAGGCTATCTACTCCATTATGGCACATGCAAGTATGAGATGGAGTTCTTTTGACAGATCAACTCTGTTATCTAACCCAAAAAACTAACTATGCAATTTACTTCTGAAAGGGAAATCTCACATCAATCATCAATACATAGCATGGGTAGTTCAATAGTCAATATACTGAGTATGTTGTGGTTCACAATGTGTTGTTGTGAACTTCACTAGTTCTCCTTCAAATATGTCTGACTACTGCTGCCAACATTTATGTCCATGAAACGAAATCAAATTCATAAAAAAAGAAACAGAGCATATGCAAAAATATCTCTAAGCAATCGAAGCCTAAACTGAACTATATTGCTATCATCTAAAAAGATCAAAGCTTCAACTACTCTAACATTTATACTATTGAAATCAAATACTAACACTAATCTATAAGGATGCTAACCTCTGTTGGGTGGTGGGCCCTTGCCGCTTCAACAGGTCAGCGAATGGAGTCTGCAGTAAGCTTCCTTTCAATCCATGCAATCCTCTTACTCAAATTTCAAAACATAGAATCAAACTATGTTAACAACTCAACTCACATTCATTCATAAATGATCAAGACCTGGAAATAATTGACATCCTTCTATTAAAATTCAACTCAAAACCTGTTCTGTAATATGTAATATTGCTTCACATACTGTGTTATGCTAACTCTCTACTACCTCCACCATTCTTTCCATGACTATTTAAATAATCTTAGTCGTGAAACACAAGGAGGTGAAATCTTTAGCAAATCAGTCAATTGTCAAATTTATATATTCGATTACATATTTTAAGCTTCATCCTCATGACACGAAGTGTATGAGGATGAATAAATAGACAAACAAGCTTATCATGACCTTTCTAGAGCTTTAATGATTCAACAAACATCCAACAATTATCTTTAGTACAATCTGGAGCTAAACTTGATATATTCTACTTCCTATATTGGTACTGGATCGTGACAGGTGAGATTCGGTAAATGGTACTGGATCCGAATAGTGCACAAGTAGTTGGTACCGGATCACGACAGTCTGTGGCCATTGGTACCGGATCACGACAGGTGAGTTTCGGTACCGGATCTGAATGGAAGGTGCACTTGCTACCAAATTCGGACAATGGAAATCTGGCGCATAAGTACTGGATGGTTGAGCTGGTATAGAAAGGATGAACTCATCTAGAGGTCAAAGGTTAGGAAAATTAAAACATTAGTACATGAAACATTTAGTCTCCTAGCTCAATAAACCACAAAAGTGCATGAATTAATTATACTTTACCTTATGACCTCATCAATGGCTAATGGTAGTGTTCTTTGTCATTTATCCAAGCTCAGGTAAGCCAAAAAGGTATAGATGAGGAGTATAATAGGGTAGTGGGGATGTCAATTTAGAGGCTCAACATTCCCCCATGCCAAAACCATTGCATGTCCTCATGCAACTGAAACAAACCCAAAATTTTCAAAATTTGAGACTCCATTCTTTACTTATGTGGATTAATGATGTTGATGGATGAGGCTTCTACTTTCAACTCCCTTTTTATGACCCTAATTTATTGTAAGAGTATTAGTACCTTATTGAGATTATTATAAGTCTCTCCATGTTCATCTTGAAGTTGCTGGCTGGTTGCCTTCAGTTGCTCGTTTTCCTTTTTGATATACCTGTCCAATAGTTGGTATTCCTTCACTTCTTGTTTGAGTTCCTAGTTTTGTTTTTGCAGCTCCCCAATCTTTTTCTTCATCTGTGCTTTTGTTAAAGTTTTTGTTGACTCCATTGTTTATGGCTGGATGTATTCTCTTTCCTCCACTTCCTCCCTCATCCCACATAAAGTTATCGTGACTTGTTCCTCAGTCAAACTAGGGATGTCATCCTGGACTGATAGGTCTTCAGAAGGGGAGGTAAGATCTATTGGATCTTCATGTGTATGAGGACTGACAACTGCTTTTCCTTTGATTTCCATGCTCCTTGTGGTTCTTTTACAAGGGGGTACTGGATCAGGGGTGCTCACAGGCTTCCTTTTCTTCTTTTCTATTTGTGGAATGGTTACAGGGGATTGTTCTATAGACTGTACACTTTTATTTTCTGAGCTATTCTTCCCCTTCCTTACATTTTTTGTCTTATGACCCTTCTCCTCAAGTGTTACTATTGAAGTCTCCTCTACTAATTTGGTTTTACCTTTTGATTCTTGACTTTTAAAAGTCTTATTGATTGTGGAAGAGGGCCCTACTTGTTTACTATCTTTTTCGTTTTGGCTCACTATTCTGGATGATGATGGAGTTGCCTTATCTTTCTTGCCATTTTTCTTTTGGGGTTCCTTATCTTTATCTAGAGCAAGTTGGGCTTCCTCTATGGGTTTATTTTCTGTGGGAAGGTGTTGAGTGATGAGGATTTTCCAGCTAATCCTTTGCTTCCCGAATTCATGTAAAACTAACATCTTAATAAGACCTTGATGGTAAATGCTAGTCTTCTCAGTTTTGGATAGGGATTTGACACCTCTTACCATCTTGTTCAGAATCATCCATAAAAAATATGGGAAATCAATTTCTGGGCCTCCTTCAAAGTGTAATAGAAGCCTAAGATGATATATGAAGGTTACAACATACCTGCCCTCACAAGTGAGGAATCATTGAAGACCAGCAAGCATTGGATGATACTCTTCCTTGATATAGTTCTTAGGGATCCCCTTTTTCCAATCAGGGCGTTGATGGTCTTCTTTCAAAAATCGTTGGCACATTTCCTTGTTGATTCCTACTCCTTTGAAATACTTGGCTCCTTTGTTAGGTAATCTCGTGACTTCCCTTAAGGTTGCTTCATTTATTGTTAGTTGCAAATTGCCTATGTGCGCAATCTCTCCATCGTAACCCTGAATAAATGTGCGAGATACCTTCTCATGCTAGCCTGTGAATTTCTCCAAAAATGGCATCCATCCTGCTCTAGCATACTTCACTCTACACAGTTGGAACTCCTCAGTCTCTCTATAAATCTAGAAGACTGGTTCATGTCTACTTACAACCATCTTTATTGATTGTGAGAGAAACAATCGGGCTGTAGCACAAGGATTTACTCAGCTAATGAGGGTAAGGGTTTGGTACCAAAGATCACAGAGAGGAGTAAGCTCAGAACTGGAGAAAAGTAGATAACAACGAAACAACTATGGTGATGGTGTCGCTAATTCGAATGGTGAGTTTTAAGAAAATATGCCGCAAAGGGAAATTAAGACAAGATGAGGCTCATCTGGATGGCTTCGTCACCCAGATAAGTCATTTCATTTCTGCCCATTTATCATAATGATGGGGATGTAACATTGGGTGTCGAAGAATCATTGTTGTTTGGGATAGGTGATTGGACCTTTGAGCAGTGAATTTGATATTGAATCATGTCTCATGACACAAGATAAGTTCGTGATTTTCTTAAGGATGAAGCACGTTCGTGGCCTATCATTACTAGACATGCTTCATATTCATACTTTTGATGTGATTTTTCCCTCAATCATTTTCGAGCACTTATGTGATGAGAGGATTGATTAAGGTTAGGCATATGGGTATCAGGGAAGTGAAAGTTAGGTGCATGGTTTTAACACTAAGGTCATAAGATCTAGTATATGTTTTCATACCTCTTGTAGTTTTATAAGAAAAGAAAAATAAATAATACCATGTTACCTTTGTTTTTACCATTGTATAATCAATACCCATAGCATATGTGACTTCCTTTGTATTTGAAGCTTGCAGATTGTCAGAGTTCATCTTTTTAGGTTGGAGTTTTCTAGAAGCTTGGTACTGGAATTTCCTGTACTTCATGAAACTTCTTTATTCTGTGCTTATCTTCTTTTGTGTCTGGTTCTGCAAGGTTGTAGGGTGATCATGTTGGTTTCTGAAGATGAGATGTGAGTCTGAAAAAGAGTTTTGAAGGAGCTCTTTGACCCGCCCCCATGCCAAGGATGTTGCATATCCTTATGCAAGAATATTCAACACTTTGTATCATAATGGAAAAAATATGATAAGAGAAAAGAAACCAAATCAAATTCCAAAAGTACATTTATTACCGAGCATATGATCACATGCCTAAAAATTGAAATTTCCTTTCTTTTGATGACTTATTAACAAGGGTAGCATTCAATAGTGAAAACAGGGAGGTTTTTATATTTTTGCCAGAAGAACAGATCCAACCTAACTTGCTTAAGAGATTTACTATCATTAGATGTTATTGATAAAATTTACAGTATAAGTAGATTAGATTCCCTAGTTAGGGCTCCACTCTTAAGAAGTTTCCTTCTTAGGTAATGTAGGCTTTAGATGTCAGACCGGTAAGGTTGACTTAGGGTAATTCTCAAATGGACATTTTCTTGTAATAATTATCTTTGTTTAGTAATCTGGAGTTGTATCTCATAAATGTTAATCAATGAGATTTGCTTGTAGAGTTCATTTTTTTTTATGACAAAAGTGAATTTTTCAATAAGACAAGTATAGATGAGACATTTCTCAACCAGAACCCACTACCAACAAGCTTGTTCAGTACTCTGGTTGGGTGGTTGTAATAATTAGTGAGAGACATCCCTTCCCCGGGTAGAATGCCCCATTGCCAACATACATGTTTAGTACCTTGATGGGTTTTCCCAGTCATACCACAGACCTGTACCCACTACCAGCAGACTTGTTCAATATCCCGACGGTTTAGTCTCTTAAACCCTTTTTCCATCAGAGGCTTCTTGTCCATAGTCACCTATTTATATTTTATTAAAGAGTTATTTTGCATGGTGACAGGGGAGGCTCGTCTGAAAACCTTTTTACAGGATGGGATGGTATTGGGTTGGAAGGTGTATTCTCTTATTTGGATGTCTTTAAAGATTTGTCTGAAGGAAAAATAAAATTTTGTATTGCACATTGGATCCAGATGTATAATTTTGTCTAAGTTTGTCCATAAGATAATGACCTAAATTTACCTTAGGGTACTGATACATCCTCTTCCATAAAAGTTTTCCTAGTGTTCCCTTGACAGAGAGTGTTCATATACTCATATGTTACTCTTTTAGAAAAGATAATCCAATGAATACTATTGAAGTCTAGTTAGGGTGAGATAGTTACTTGTAGGCTAATATAGTTTTTATCCCCTTAATCATGTTGAAATACTGGATAAAGGCAACCTCTAGACTTTGAAGTAGATTAAGCATGATTCTTTTAACAATCATAGGTAAAGATTATGTCTTCTTTGTCAAGCAAGAGAACTGAAAGAAATTAAAAATTCTTCCTTTTAGAAATAGAACCAAAATAAATTAAAAATTCTTTCTTTTAGCAACAGAACCAAAAGAAATTAAAGATACTTCCCTTTAGTCAGCAACAGAACCAAAGGAAATTATTGCTTCATAAGAGCTTCCATTTAATGTTGCATTCATCTTCTTAGTTCCAGCTTAAGTGGTTGATGCATGGCTTCATACTTCATATTAATTGACATAATATTTTGAACTATGCATAACATTCCTTGTCAATTAGGTGATGTGTCCTGATAGTATTGTATAAGGACAGACTTCTGGTACCGGACCAGCACAAGACTACTGGTACCAGAGCATAACAGGGTATTGTTGATGTCTACAAAACTGATGTTTAACAAGTTCTTGACAGGTTAAATAAATTATATAAATCTACTTACAAAGATAAAATGTGAAAGTAAAACAAAAGGAGGTAAGAATCCCTTCTTACCTTCAGTTTATTAACAAAACACAATCCAAACCTATGTACAAAAGTTTTAAAAATAAACCAATCAATCAATGTGGATCAGTAGGAAGGTCTTCTTCCTTATTGATCACCTGCATATCTGAATTATGTAGTATATGAGTCAAAAATTCCTCTTTTGATAGGGGTTTGTTATAAATTCTCAATCAGTGACCATTCACAAGTAGTGGTGTTTGTTGTTCGTCAATTGTATTTATCCTAATTGAACCATTGTCATAGACAGTGTCAATTTTGTAAGGTCCCATCCAACGAGTAGTTAACTTACCTTTGAAGTTCTTGAAGCTGTTGTCATACAACAGGGCCCAATCTCCTTGTTGATATTTTTTTTTTTTGAGATACTTGTCATGCCATTTTGTTCTCTGCTCTTGAATTAGGGTGGTTCATTGAAGTGCTTCCTGCCTAATTTCATCCAACTCATTAAGCTTCAAGAGTCTTTGTTGTTGGGCTTCATCCAAGTTCATGCCAACTTGTACTGCAGTCCTGAAGGTTTTGATCTAGAATTCTATGGGGAGAAGTACCCGCTTCCCATACACCAACTTGTAGGGTGTATGTCTTGTTGGATTCCTCCAGGTGATTCTATAAGCCCATAAGGCTTCTAGTGATATGTCAGCCCAGTCCTTGTGGTGTAGTTGTACTATTTTGGTAAGAATGAACTCAATAACTTTGTTGGTAGATTCTACTTGTCCATTTGCCTGTGGATGGTAGGGTGTAGATTTCCTGTGTTTAATTTGGTACTGTTCTGTAACATCTTTGAAGAGATTAGAGGTAAATTGTGCTCCCTAATCAGTCACAATTTCTTGAGGTACACCAAATCTAGTAAAGATGTCATTAAAAAGGAAATCTACCTCTGATTGTTCACTTGCAGCTGGTAAAGCTTTTGCTTCAACCCACTTAGTCACATAGTCAGTACATACAAGTATGTACTTTTTCTTTTTAGATGCAGGGTTAATGGGACCTACAAAATATAATTCCCATTTCTCGAAAGGCTCAATGAATACTTGGGCTTGAAGTGGCATTTGGTCTTGTGCAGTAGGCTTACCCATTCGTTCGCATTCATCACAATTGTATACATAGGTTTTAGCATCTTTGAAAGTATGAGGCCAATAATAACCAGATTGCAGAACTTTATAAGTGGTCCTCTTGTCTACTAAGTGTCCTCCACAAGGACCATCATGGCCGGATTGCAAAATATCATGAATTTCATCTTCCCTTACACATCTCCTGATTACCAAATCTGGTCCTGTTTTGTAGAGACAATCATCGTGCCACATATAGTTTGCACTTAGCTGAATTACTTTCTGTTTTTCTCTAGGAGACAATTTCCGAGGCATCTTCAGTGCCACAAGATAGTTAGCTACATCTGCATACCAAGGAGTGAATGTAGAAATAGCAAACAAATTTTCATCATGAAAGCTATCTTCTACTGGTGCATTATCTCCTAGATGAATCATTCTAGATAAGAAATCAGCCACAAGATTATCCTTACCGGGTCTATCAATAATGTTGATATTGAACTCTTGTAATAATAACAACCATCTTGTAACTCTAGGATTTGTTACAGGTTTTTTCATTAAGAATTTGATGGTTGAATGAACATTGTGTACAAAATCTTGATATCCTGTAATATAGTGTCTAAATTTATTGATGGCATGGACCACAACTACCAATTCTTTTTCTGTGACTGTATAATTAACTTTAGCTAGAGACATATTTTTACTGATAAAGTAAATAACATAAGGCATTTGATTTTCCCTTTCTCCAAGAAATTCCCCAAGAGCTATGTTCGAGGCATCAGTACAGATATGAAAAGGAAGGGACCAATTTGGTCCTCTTAATATAGGGGTAGTTGACAATTTCTGATTTAGAATCTCAAAAGATATTTGGCATTCATCATCCCACTTAAATTCAGCTTCTTTAGATAATAACTTGAATAAAGGGGTAGCTAGGCTTGTAAAATTTGGAATGAATCTTCTATAGTAGCCAGCATGCCCTAAAAAGATATGAACTTCCTTTTGTGAGGAAGGTATTCTGATTTGTGTGATAATATGAATCTTTGCCGGAACAACTCTCATTCCAGAACCAAAGATGTGATGTCCCAAAACAATACCTTCAATGAGAAACATCTTTGACTTTTCATTACTTAGAGAAATATTAGTTTCCTTGCACCTAATCAAGACTTTTTCTAGATTGGTCAAAGCTTCCTGGAAGTCTTTTCCATGGACTGTAAAGTCATCCATGTAGACTTCCGCACAATCATTGGTCAAGTCAGAGAAAATGGCTAGGACAACCCTTTGAAAAGTGGTTGGGGCATTGCAAAGTCCAAAAAGAAGAACCCTATAAGAATAGGTTCCCCATGGGTAGGTGAAAGTGGTCTTCACTTGGTCTTCGGGTGCTATTTGTATTTGGTTATAACCACTAAACCCATCCAAGAACGAAAAATACTTCTTTCTGGACAAGGTATCCAACACCTAATCAATAAATGGTAAGGGAAAATAATCCCTATGGGTGGCTTTGTTCAACTCCATGAAGTCTACACATATTCTCCACTTACCATTTTTCTTGGGAACTATGACAAGTGGAGACACCCATTGACTATCTGAAATGGGGTATATGAGATTGGCTTGAAGGAGTTTTTGCAATTCATGTTTTACAATATCTTTAAGGGTTGGATTCATCCTTCGCTGAGGCTATCTAAATGGTCTGATTTGGTCATTAGTGTAGATATGATGTGTGCATGTGTCAGGGTGACTACCTTTCATGTCTTCATAATCCCATGCAAAGGCATCAAATTGTCTTTGGAGCATTTCAGTTACTTGTGTCTTTTGTTTTGGTTCCAAACTAGAGTTGATATACAGAGGTTTTCCTAGGATAATCTTAACAATTTCAGTACTTAAAGTATATAATTGAGTGATATCAGGGTGCCAAGTTTGTTGAAATTCATAACTGAAAATGTGTGACAATTCTGCAAAAGACCTCGGGTATTCAATACAATTTGTATCAGCCAAAAATAAACTTAAGACTTGTTCATCAGATTGTTCTTGCATTCCTCTTACTTGTTCAAGTGTTAACAGGTGTCTGATGTAATCTTCTTCTCCATATGGGTTTTCTAACCATACAGGTATCTCCTGTGTCATTTCAGTAGGAGGAAAGAGGACAAGCTTTTAGCTATGTGTTCCATTGGATATAGTCATCTCACCAGACCAACAACTAATAAAGGCATATGTTGTGGCCAGCCAAGGATGTCCAAGAACCACATGCTGTCATGGTTTGGAGGATGATTTAGAGTAGATTACTAGAAATTCTACTGGATATTCCCAAGAAGCTAGAGTGACTGTGACATCATCTAAACTTCCTACAGGGCTAATGACTGACTTATCTTCCAAATCTATCATGGTTTGGGTTGGTCTTAACTGGTTGATTTGGAGATTTTGCATAGTGTCAAAAGGCATTACATTAATTGTTGCACCCAAATCAATGAGTGTGTTTGTTAAAGAAATACCATTAATTTAAACAATGACTATTGGGTTCCCAGAGTCATTATATTTGTATGTCATTTCAGAAATAGATTCAGATAATTGCCCCACCACCTAAACAAGGGGAGGTTCATTCTTTTTCCTTCCTGGTTTCTTATGGCAAAGATCCCTTGTGATTTTTGCATATATGGGGATATCCTTAATGGCTTGCAGCAGAGGTATTTTTATACATACATTTAGTAATTCATCCTCTATATCATTGTGCAAGGGTGGGTCAGGTTTCTTCACTAATAGTCTTTCGGGGTAGGGTGGAAGATTAACTTGTTGAGGTACTCATACAGACTGAGAAGTAATTGGAATAGGAGGGGAAGTCTCTTCTTCTGCAAGGGTGGTTTGAGTGTTTTCTTCCTCATAATGATTATCATTTTCTTCCAGAATTATTACTACAGGATTTGATTGATTTACAACTTTCCCTGATCATAGTTAAATTTCATAGGCGGGAAAGGTTTGAACTTCTGTATTTTGCATAGGGTGGGTGGGTCGATTATTGGGGTTAGGGATTGGTTGGGCAGGGATTGTTGTTGGTCTCGGAGGGTTGTGGGTAGCTTGGTTTTGTGGATGTTGATTGGAATTTATAAGTACTTGTTGCTACTAGTTAGGGTTCAAGGGGGTTGTAAATTGTTGTTGTATAAGAGGTGGGAGTAAAGCTTGCATCTGTGGTGGGTTAAATCCAGGTAGTAATTGGGAAATGTTTGCAGGATACTGTCGATATGTAGGGTAAGAGGGATTTCCATACACAGGCCCCCTCCAACCTTGTTTCCAAGGTTGAGTTTGAGATTGCTGAGGTGTCCATTGTGGATAGGTCATTGGGGAAGGACCCCATTGTTTCTATTGATACTATGCATTAGGGTCATAAAATGCATTGGGGTTTTGTGCTCTCCAAGGTCTTCTGGAAGGGTGTGATTGTTCTTGTGAGACTCCTCCTCCCCTACACATGGCTTGTAGTTCAAGAAAAGTTGGACACTCAGATGTGGGGTGCTCTAGTGTACACATGCCACATACTTCTATGACATTTAATGGACATTCTTTCTCACCATGCTTCTTTTGGTATCTAGGACAGAAGATTGTTAAAACAATCTCTTCTTCTTGTTTCTTTTTCAGTTTTAGGGTATCTAACTAGTTATTGATTGTGCTCAAGATGTTTGTTTTAAATTTCTCTCATAAGTTTCCTAACTCAATTCTAGTGACAATTCCTGAGCTTTGTCTTGTATTTATGATAAAAGAATATCTTGGTGCTTTGCATGTTTTAGCTTGTCCTCTTGAGTATCTTCTATAGTAATTTGCAATCTCTGGAAAAGGATTTTGGTGCACATCTTCTGAACTTAACAAATTTAAAACTTCTATGAAGTCATCTCTAATACCCTTCAAAAATGCGGTTCTTACTACAGCTGGGTCTATGGTGAATAATTTTGATTTTGGGTAGTTGTATAAGAACCTTTCTAAGTAGTCTTCAGGGCTTTCATCTTCTGTTTTCTACATTTTAAAAATGTCATTTTTAGCATTATCCTTATAATAGTCTTGGTATTTCCGTAAAAATGTGTCTTTCATCCGATCCCAAGAGAGGACTGTATTTTCTCCTAAGTTCACGAACCATCTTAAGGCTGAATCTTTCATTGTAGCAAGAAAGAGCTTAAGTTTTTGGGCATTGTCTGAGTAGTTATAGCTTCTACAAAATATGTCAAACTCGAATAAAAATAAATCTGGATCTTTAGTTGGCATTCCTATGAAAGTGGGTAACGATGATAGTGGGATATTCTTCATGCTGATGTTTATGGAAATATACAAGATTGGAAACCCAAAGGTCTCAGTTTCAGTGGTTGTATTTCCTTCTTCTTATGCCATTCCATTGATAAATGGTTCATAAACTAGATTTTGTGTGTCTCCTGAACATTCAACAGATTCACGTTCTGCCCGCCCCAATGTTGATTCTTTCGTTTTAGGTTCTTCTTCTGGAGCCTCGCTGGCTCCCCTTGAAATTTCTCCTGGTGGAATTTTTCCTACACCAGTGTCAGTTGGATTAGTGGTGGGGGGTTGTTTTTGAATATTTAGAGCTTACAAATCTACCCTTATTATCTCTATATCTATGCATAAAATGGAAATTTGATTCTTAACTGAATTGAAATCCTAATTCTATCTAGAAGATAAGAAGGAAACTTGGCTTCGGAGAACCCCACTCTAGTGGCCGCGTGGCTCTTCACTCACATATTAAACGTTTTATCCTACTCCCTCAAGCAGCCTTTAAAATCATTCAAAAACTATGCAAACAATCTAAGCTAAAAATCACTTCCTACTGTTTGCAACTCCCCGACAACGGCACCAAAATGTTGTGCTACTTATATGTGTAATATAATTCACTCATTAATTATCAATCCTGGCTTCGTAATAAACAAATTTACAAGACACCAGTAAGAAAGGTAATTCTAATGTCATGAGTATATAACTATTCTAGATTATGCATGCTAGAAATAAAACAAACTAGCAAATCAAAACACACTTTGGTTGTCTTTCACATAGAGGCTATCTACTCCATTATGGAACATGCAAGTATGAGATGAAGTTCTTTTGACAGATCAACTCTGCTATCTAACCCAGAAAACTAACTATGCAATCAGACTTTTGAAAGGGAAATCACACATCAATCATCAAGACATAGCATGGGTAGTTCAACAGTCAATATACTGAGTATGTTGTGGTTCACAATGTGATGTTGTGAACTTCACTAGTTCTCCTTCAAATATGTCTGACTACTGCTGCCAACATTTATGTCCATGAAATGAAATCAAATTCATAAAAATAGAAACAAAGCATATGCAAAAATATCTCTAAGCAATCGAAGCCTAAACTGAACTATACTACTATCATCTGAAAAGATCAAAGCTTCAGCTAGTCTAACATTTATACTATTGAAATCAACTACTAACACTAATCTATAAGGATGATGACCTTTGTTGGGCAGTGGTCCCTTGCCGCTTCAACAGGTCAGCGACTGGAGTCTACAGTAATCTTCCTTTCAACCCACGCATTCCTCTTACTCAAATTTCAAAACATAGAATCAAACTATGCTAACAACTCAACTCACATTCATTCATAAATGATCAAGATCTGGAAATAATTGACATCCTTCTATTAAAATTCAACTCAAAACCTGTTCTACAATATGTAATATTGACCCACATATTGTGTTATGCTAACTCTCTACTACCTCCACCATCCTTGCCATGACTATTTAAATAATCTTAGTCATGAAACACAAGGAGGTGAAATCTTTAGCAAATCAGTCAATTGTCAAATTTATATATTCAGTTACATATTTTAAGCTTCATCCTCATGACATGAAGTGTATGAGGATGAAGCAATAGAAAAACAAGCTTATCATTACCTTTCTAGAGCTTTAATGATTCAATAAACATCCAACAATTATCTTTAGTACGATCTGGAGCTAAACTTGGCATATTATGCTTCCTATATCGGTATCGGATCGTGACAGGTGAGATTCAATAAATGGTACCAGATCCGAACAGTGCACAAGTGGTTGGTACCGAATCACGACAGTCTGTAGCCGTTGGTACCGGATCGCGACAGGTGAGATTCAATGCTAGATCTGAATGGAAGGTTATCTTGGTACCAGATTCAGATAGTGGCAATCTGATGCATAAGTACCAGATGGTCGAGCTGGTATAGAAAGGCTGGACTCATCTAGAGGTCAAAGGTTATACATGGAAAATTAAAACATTAGTACATGAAACATGTAGTCTCCTAGCTCAATAAACCACAAAAATGCATGAATTAATTATACTTTACCTTATGACCTCATCAATGGCTAATGGTAGTGTTCTTTTTCATTTATCAAAGCTTACGTAATCCAAAAGGGTATAGATGAGGAGTATAATAGGGTAGTGGGGATGTCAATTTAGAGGCTCAACACTTAGTTTGCATCCAACTGTCATAGGTGTACTAAGAGGTTTGCAATCCTCTAACTGAAATTTCTTAAGAATATATTTAACATACTTGGATTGATGGATAAAGAATCATCTATTGGATTGTCTTATTTGTAATCCAAGAAAGAAATTCAGTTCACCAAGAAAGGACATTTCAAATTATTGTTGCATCCTCCTAGCAAAGTCCTTACTCATTTTTTCATCATCACTGCCAAATATAATATCATCAAAATATACTTCCACAATAATCATGTTATTACCAAGAATTTTACAATAAATATTGATGTTTGTTGTTCCTCTTTTGAGGCCTTGTTTTTGTAAATAAGAATCTAGCCTTGCATACCATGCTCTGGGAGCTTATTTTAGCCCATAGAGTGCTTTCTTTAGTTTACAGACATAGTCTCCTTTGTTATTTAATTGGAATCCTTCTGGTTTCTCAATATAGACTTCCTCTTATAAGTTTCCATTGAGAAATGTTGACTTGACATCCATTTGGTACACTTTAAATTTTATGTAGCCGGAGAAAGATAAGAACATTCTAATTGCCTCTAATATGGCCACAGGCAAAAAGGTTTCTTCATAGTCTACTCCTTCAATATGAGAATACCCTTTACATACAAATCTGGCTTTGTTCCTGTTTACTTTCCCATTCTCATTCATTTTGTTTTTATACACCCATTTAGTTCCAATGACATTTTTATTTTTTGGTCTTGGAACTACTTCCCAAGTTTGATTTTTTTCAATCTGGTCCAATTCCTCATTCATAGCATTGACCCAATTCTCATCTTTACATGTATCTTTGATTGAGTTGGGCTCAATATGTGACAAAAGTGTTATTTATGTCTGATACAACATTTTTCTTCTTGTGTGCACTCCATCACTCTTATTTCCAATAATCAGTTCTTTGGGATGATTCTTTTGAGTCATTCTTGAGGGTGTCTTTCTGTCTCTTCTTGGGGATTCTTCTATTATCTCTTCTTCCCGAATATCTTCTTAGTATTCACTAGTATCCATATCATCCTCTTCCCTTTCTTATTTATTCTCTTCTACTTGTGTACCAACTAACTTATCATCATCTTCATCTTCACTGTCAAGTATAGTCTCTTGATGTTTGATCCTTATCATTTTTAAATCATCCATCTTGACATATGCACTCTCAACAATCTTATGTAATCTAATATTGTATTATCTCTATGCTTTCTTGGTAGAAGCATATCCAATAAAGATACCTTCATCAGATCTAGCATCAAATTTTCCGAGATTCTCATCAAGCCTTTTGATGTAGCACTTAGTTCCAAAGACCTTGAAGTATTTTACTGAAGGATCTCTTCCAAACCATAGCTCATAAGGAGTCTTATTACTATTAATCCTGAGCTGACCTCTGTTCAATATGTATACTGTTGTTCTTACAACTTCCCTAGTTAACAGTGTCCACACATAGGATTTGAGGGCTTTGTGATTTTTGGCAAGTTTCTTACTACCCCAAGATTGTTGATTTTCACTAAATTGTCAAAGTTAATGTGCCCCAACCTTCTATGCCATAGCCAATTTTCATCTACTAAATTTATATGACACTCATTCAATTTTGTATTTAGTATATATACATTCTTAGGAGTTCTACGAGCAGTACCGACCAATTTTATTGAGTCCTCTCTCCTAATCTCACATTTCTGGGAATCACAGATGCAAATGTGCCCCTGATCACAAGTTTGGATGACACTTAATAGGCTAGGTTTTATTTTTTCAACAAGCAACACATCCTTGGCTTTGTATTTTCCCAAACTCACAGTGTATTTCCCAAGTATGTTACCTGAAGCGTTGTCACCAAATGTAATTTTACCCTTTTGTTTCTTTAAGTTCAAAAACTCGTCCTTGTTTCCTGTCATATGTTTTGAGCACCCACTATTAGCATACCATAGATATTCTTTATCTTGAGATTTCAAGGCAATGAGACATTCCTCTTTTGATGTTTTTTCTTTCCAAATCTTCTTTTTCTTTCTAATGAACTTTGTCTTTTCTGAGACTTCCATTAATCTTCAACTATTGGCCTTATGTCCATAGTTATGACATTTGAAGCATTCTAGGTCCCCTTCTTGTAGAGGTGCAAAGGAGTTATATTTTCTGCTTTTAACTTAATTTACTGTTTGGTTATATTTAAGGTTATAGTTATTAATCATCAAATTTTTCCTTCTATATGCTCTACAATTCATAGTTTTGTGTCTGAAATTAGAGCATGCAAAGAAATAACCAAATAAAATGTGAGGATACCTATTTTGATAAGCCTTCTTTGGTGTTGTCTTATATTCCTTCTTGATGGGTGGAAGTAGTCCTCTGGAGTTTTGATCATTACTTGTCTTCTCTTCATCTTTCTTCTTGAATGTACTGAGGAGAGTATCTACATAATATTTTGACTTAACTTGGTTTTATTCTTGAGAATAACCTATTCCATTTTTATTACTTGAATCCCTTTGTGTGGCAATAATCTTATCTAATATTTTAGAGATATTTTCATATCTTGTTTGAATGAGTTTTGCATCAAGTTCTTTTCTTAGGTGAACTATTTCTTCCTCCATTATTTCACAAGTTATTTGTTTTTCTTTAAGAGACTTTCCATAATTTCTTCCATCCTATTTGCTTCTAGGATTTGGTTTTTCAGGTTTCTCATGAGTTTCTCCATCTCTTTTTCTTTATGTTCATGTTTTTCTTTTTGTTCAACTACAAAACTTTTCAGTTATCTATATCTGGTTTTGTATCTTCTTAATTCATCCAAGGCACTGAGAAGTTCTCCTACCATATTAACCTCTGCTTCAACTTCTGACTCTTCCTCATGCTCAATTTATTCTATCTCATTAGTCTCTTCAATACCTAGAAAAAGGACTTCATCATCATAATTGTCACTAGACTCCAATGAACTGTTTTTTTCTTCTCTTGAGTAAAAAATATTTTTCCCTATGTAAAATGTTTTCTTGTAGTTGGGTTTTTCCTTCTTATTGTATTGTTTATTTTTTTCCTCTTCATCTCCAGGTTCATCCTTGGGATAGGGACACTTGGAAGAAAAATGGTCAAACTTGCCACAATTAAAACATTTGAAAGGTAGCTTGCCTTTGGACTTCCCTGATCCTTTCTGATTTTTTTTAATAAAATTGGCTTCTTCTACATAAGATTCTTCATGATGGATGAATTGAGGTTTTTGATTCTGATTTTTTGTTTTCTTGAGCACCTTGAAGGATGCCTCTCCTTATGGGAGGTTCTCATGACCTAATCTTAACTCATAGGTTGTGAGGATTCCATACAATTCATCCATGGTGAGTTTATCTAGATTTTCTCGATCTTCAAGAGTGGGCACTTTAGGATTGTATAGACTAGGTAGTGTTCTTAGTATTTTTTCAAATAGCTCATTGTGTGACACTTCTACTCCCAAACCTCTGATTGGATTAAAAATATTATCAACTCTTTCGAAGTACTCTGAGATATTTTCTTCATACTTTATTTTTAGACCTTCATATTGCCTTTTAAGAGTCTGGAGTTTGGCCCTCTTTACCTTGGAATCTCCTGCATATATAGTTTCCAATTTATCTCAGAGTTGTTTTTCATTATTACAGTTTAGCACTTTAGCAAGGATTTTCCTACGCGGTCCATCTTGTAGTGTGTTTAAATCCTTTTCATGTTACCAAAAACATTTCTTGTCTTCTGCTTCTATGGGAGTGGCTTTTGGAACATCATACCCCTTTTCAAATAATGTCCATACTTCTAGTCCAATGGACATCAGATAGCTTGTCATTCTAATACTCCAGAAGACATAGTCTTCACCATCAAATAGGGGGATTTTTTATGACATCTTCAATTGTTGATCCATTCTGATGTATATTTCTCTTCAAGTGATTTAGACATTTTGTGAAGAGACCCTCTCTGATACCAATTGAAGGATTGGATCCTATCACTAAGAGCGGGGGGGTGAATCAGCGACACAATAATTTTATCATTTTTCTTTTGTTAATGCAAACAAAATTTTAACACAATATTTTGCCGTGGAACCACATTGGGAAAACCACAAACACTTTTCTATTAACTGCAAAATTTTGTTTTACATGTTACATAAAAGAGAGTTTTTCTTCCTCTTAGATCAACACCAACTGATCAGGATGCACCCACACCCTTGTTCACCAGCACCAACTGGTAGGAGGCTTCGACCCCCTATTTAGTCAGCTACAATTGACAAGGAAGCACCTACTCCCCTGCAGGATCCAACCTGCCCTTACACCACCCAACCACCCTTAATTTACGAATCTGGAAAACTTATGTATCATGTCTTCATTGCTTCTCTCTCTTCTTCAGTGATTTAATATATCTTCTGATTCAAACTTCAGAGACACTTTCTTCTCACCACTCTTTCTTGTTTATATAATCTTTAAAACAACGTGAGTTATAATGCATTGTGTCCTTTCGTTTGGACCATCGCACCTCTTCATTAAAATTAACCATAATCACTGTAACTAATTTATTTTTCTTATTCCATATGACCACAGGAAGTGACTAGGTGCTAGGTCAAGTGAGTGCTTGATCACTTTATCAAAATCAACGGTCACATTTTAATCTCCCGATGAGATGGATGATTCTCATTTACTTAAGGAATTTAGGACTTCAACCTTTGTGACTTCCAACCTCTTTACAAATCTCCCAAATAATAGATGCGTGTCCATAATCTTCAATGATTGAGAATTCTCTCAAAGTATTCTTCAAATCGGACGACTCGTGTCCACTTCGGGACTTCAAGGGTTCAGATAATCGCTGCTCAATTTTCCTCCAAAGCGATCACCTGCTGAATAATTCATAAAATTGTGGAGACTGCTTGCTATCAGGTGACACTTCCACTTACACTATCCTTCCATTGTACTCGATCAATGGTCGAGAACTCTGCCAAAGTGTTTTACAGATCGAACGACTCATGTTCACTTTGTGTCTTCGGCCTTCGAGACTTCGGGACTTACGTCATTTGCTAGTGGTGAAATTTCCAAAGTAAAACTCCTGGAGTGAAGTAACTTGCTGATGTCACTTGATGACATGGAACAAGCTAAGTAGTTGCCACGTGTCAATCAGATTCATGAATTACACGTACCTGAAATGTCATTTTCATCTTGACACTTGTCATTATCTGACTATGCCACATGTCCTTGATGACGTGGTCTGTTGACATAGATATCTCGATGTGGCACATATTCTTTTCCTTGATCTAATGGTCGGGATACTTCCCAAAGTTTTCCTCTGATCAAATGACTCATATCTACTTCGGGACTTTGGGTAATTCAATTTCTCCACTTCCTAGTTCTCCCGAAGTGAGATTCCCTGAAGTGTAACCTCCTCACAAATTTTAACCTGAAATGAATGTTGTTCATTGATCTTGATCTTGGATCGACGGCTCGATCTGTCTGCGATGTTTCTTTGCCTTGGTTTAAATCCAATATCTCTTCTTCTTTTCTTATCCTATCCTTCCACTTAAAGTGATCCAATGACTATCGAGAATTCGGGTATTCAAGATCTTAGCCCTTTTTCCTTGCTTACCCTATCCTTCCATTCAACTTGATCCATCGGTTGAGAATGGTCTCGGATTATATCAATGATCAGGGATGATTGTGGGGTCCCAACTAGTACGAAGTTTAAAACTATCGTGGAGCTACACAATGGAAAAATAGCTCATTGATAGTGGAACCGATGCCAACCGTAGATCTATTTGGCAGGTGACAATTGACAGTGTAGACTAATTGCGGGATTGGAATTAACGCATTGTTTAATTCTCTCTTTGCGCTCCACAATAAATCCCTACCCTTGATATGTGCTTCCATATCCGACTGTTGCGACTTAATATGATTGTTTGTTGGATCAACTGTAGTTGTGAATCTTTGAGTCTATAAGATCTACCGGTCTAGAATAATTGCAGGATTGGAAATAACACATTGTTTAATTCTCCTTTCTCTCTCTGCAATCTATCCCTTTCGTTGATATGGCGCTTGTGTATCCAATGGTCTTGATTTGATCTGATCATTGACTAGTCCTCCAACGATCCTTATTTTGTAATCTAATGGTCTAGACTCATTACGGGATTGGGAATAATACATTGTTTAATTCTGATTTTTCTCTCCGCAATCCATCCCTGTCGTTGTTCTCGCTCTTGCATATCCAACGGTCCTGACTTGATATGATCATGTTTCTACAATGTGAGTCATCTCTTCTGAGATTTGATTTTAATTCACTAACCCTCCTAAGCTTTAATCTCTGCATATTGTCCTATTGTTTGACATCAATGACACTATGTCAAACAACTCCTTCTTTAGAAATAACATGGCCTAAGTAATGGACTTGCTTCTGGAAAAAGTCACACTTGCTAAACTTAGTGTAGAGATGATGCTCTCTTAGTACTTGAAGTACAAGTCTAAGATTTTATTAATGCTCCTATCTGTTCTTGGAGTAGATTAGGATATCATCAATGAAAACCAATACAAATCTGTGTAAGAATTTGTTGAGTACATTATTCATCAAGCACATAAAAGTAGTGGGGGAATTGTTTAATCCAAATGGCACCACCATAAATTCATAGTGACCATATCTATTCCTGAAGGTTGTTTTTTGGATGTCTTCATTATTGATTCGGACTTGATGGTACCTAGACCTTAAGTCAATCTTTGAGAAAATGGAAGCTCCCCCTAATTGGTCAAACACGTCATCGATTCTTGGTAACGGGTACTTTTTCTTTATGGTTTTCTTATTGAGTTGTCTGTAATCTATGCACAGTGGGAGTGTGCCATATTTCTTCTTCACAAACAAGAATGGTGTTGCCCATGGAGACACATTGGGTTGGATGTAGCCTTTGTCCACCATTTCCTTTAGTTGTAGTTTGATATCAATTAGATTAGGTATACTCATCCTATAGGGTGTCTTAGACATTGGCACTGCTTCTAGTGCAAGTTCTATCGAGAATTCAATGTCTCTTCTCGTAGGTAGACCTAGTACCTCTTCTACAAACACATCTCTATACTCGCTTAATATGGGGTGGTCCTCTAGGTTTGGTTTGTCATCCTCAATGGATTCCAACACCTGTATTTCATATAGAGGACATCCCTTTCTGCAATATTTTTCATTTGAAGGGTTGATATTCGTCTCACTGAGACAAGACTCTGAATCCCTTGGAGGGTTATCTTTCTCCCTTCTTCATTTACACATTCTAAATTTTTATAGTAATAGTCCAACTTAGTTTTGTAAGCAACTAACCAGTCCATACCAACCAACAGGTCATAAAATCCTAGGGAAAGTATTCATTGTTAAGGGTCGCTTGGGTGGGAAATCCATCCATAATGAATTGGGAAGCTGGTATGACCTCTGCTACTTTTATTTTGGTACCAATGGCTAGTTGTACGAACCATGGATTAACATGTCTAAATGGTTGTATTTTACACTTATCAAAAGTTTGAGGGGATACATAACTCAAATTAGAACCAGGGTCAATTAAAATAGAAACCAAATGCTTGGAAATCATACCTTCCATCTCCACCACTAAAGCTTGGTGGTCGGATTGTTTATTATCCACGACTGCATAAATCCGTGGCATGCTCCTAGCCACATCATTGACTGTGGTAGATTCTTGGATGTTGCAGACTCTCCTACTATTCTTCTATCTGTGTGGACAATCCCTCAATAGATGTTCTTCTCCACAACCCCAATATTTCAAGGGTTCCTTCTTTGGGTTATCAATCTTTCTTTGGGTTACTCCAAAAGGTTTATTTCAACTCTGGGAGGGGAAATTTTGATTATATACAATTCTGGAAGGAAGGCTTACTCTAGATTCCTTCCTATAGTTCTTAAATCTTTAGGATTTGAACCCCTTCTTATTGAATCCCAAACTAATCTTCTTCTTCCAGTCCTCATGAGGTTCTATCTGACTCTCGAACTATTCATAACAATACCTTGCCTTCTAGATAGTGTATTCTAAGGTATTTGGCTCATCAAAGTTAATCCTGTTTCGGTAGGTCTAAGGTAACCCACTAATAAATTGTTTCACTTTTAATTTTTCATCATTTGTGTAGGGTACATACCTCAGTAGCTCAAGGAATTTATTGACATATTCCTCTATGATGAGTTGTCCTAGCTTGAGTTCATAGAACTCCTTAGTCTTCCCATCAAAGTATTTTTCTCACAGATACTTCTTCTTGAAGTGTTTCTCAATATGTTTCCATGATAAGTCCTCTTCATGGATTCCTTTCACATTCTTAAGGTCTTCCCACCAAATGGAAGATTTTCCATTCAGGTTGAAGATGGCTACTCAAGCCTTCAAGTTTTCAGAGTAGTCATGGACTCTGAAGTAATTCTTTAAAGAAAGTAGCCAATCGTTTGCCTCTTCCCCTTTCTCAATCTCTCCATTGAAAGAAGTTGGTTTGGATTTATTGAACTCTTCAGGGTCATGACTTTTGGAATTCTTTCGCTTCTTTCCTTTCCTTTGAGAATGTGAGCTATTTTTTCTACTAGAAGATCCCTCAAAGTTGCCAGTTTCCTTTCCAGAGGACTCTCTCGATGAGTGTCCCATGTATCTAGGTTGGACCTTCCTTGAGGTACTCTTCCTAGTGTGGAAACTTATGGGACCACATTTTCGTATCTCACGTGGACTTTGACTTCTTTTCGTATGTCGTCTGTCCACATGACTGGTTGCAGGTCCATGCTTCAATTGCCTCTATATATCGAATAAGCTCTTCATCAAGACTACATTAATTTTCTTTTTTTTTTCTTTCTCCTTTGTCAATCTCTCGTTGTCGGCCTTTCAACTCTGTAATTTGTCCATGAGTCTCCTTATAGATTTAGCCAGATCCAAAGGGGTCTCCACCTCCCTCCTCTCGTCATATTCTTTGTCTCTATTGTGGTAGTTATCCCCCACTTCATGACACATCACCATGCTTTATGCTGGTAGTTTCCCATGATTCACTGACTTCTTGAGTGCTGACAAAACACTTGTTGTTAGCTAACAATCTATTAGTTTATGAACAACACATAGTTCATATTTCTTAAATACACAGACACAGTAGAAAATTTTCATTCTTTTCTTTAGTAAGAGTTTAACCAGAATATTTAGGAAGGAGGTAAGGTAGGGAATCACCCTTAAATTTCTTTAAATATGGTTTTTACGCAACTCGTCCATGATCCCAAGAAGGCCAAGTATTCTAACCATGCTTTGATACCAATTTTTAACACACTTGACTTCTTAATACTCTTTTAAGGGGTGGGGTATTATAAATTCATTTTTCCTTAACTAACTTATCTTGAATCATCTCTCTGAGATGATTCATTCTGTTCTAATTTCCCATAGCTTTCTAATGAATACTACCACGTTCTAAACTGACCCTTGGTTTATATCTTGCGACTTCTCAAAGTTATTCGGGATTCATTGGTTGAGGGCCACATAGTGCCCCCATGGCTTCATCTTGTTATTATGATTTCTTGGTTCCTACCTCCCATAGGGAAGGTCCATCCATCAACCAATCTGATGATTGGTTTAACCCTCATCTGTCACACAAGCTAGTGGGAAATTTAGAGTTCAATGCTTCGGCGCTTAACGTCTCCTTGTTATCTATGCATGAGACCTCCCGAAGTCCCAGAAGGTTTCCATGTGGTTCCAGCCTTCAGACCTTTTTGGTCTCTCTACAATGATACATCCCCAAATCCTTCGAATTCCTGAAGTCTCAGACTTTCGGAGTCTCAATCACTTCACCAACCACATTGGCTAGGAGGACACCTACCAAGAACTGACACCTAGGAGGGGTCAAGGTGAAATGTGTTACGTTCCAATGGGCCTTTAGGGTATGTGATACACAGGAATCTAGGTGACACATGGCACGTCAAGATGGGTTCCACGTCACCTTGGGTGATGTCACTGCACCATGTCACGCTAGATTGACAACCTTCTAAAATTCCTCAGATCTCGTGATCGAGATCTGATGTAACATCCCCAGCCACCCACGGGGTGGGGCATGCTACCTTGAATTCTGCCCTTGGACTTATTTCTCTTACCGATACCTTTTTAAAATTTAAGGATGCATAAAAGAAAATACTTTAACGACATGCACATCAGTGGTCAACAAGCATGCATAATCTAAGATTTAGTTAAACAATAATTAAAATACACAACGGAAATACATTCATATACATGTAAATGATACCATAACAGAGAGAAGTTTTCTTTATGAAATATGACACCAACTGGCTACAGACCAAGGACGTTCCACCCAACCGTAGACACTACTGTTCCAAAACTCAACAGCGGCGTCACCCCCGAGCCAGGGCTATGAATCCACAAGGAGGGTTCCAGAGTGTACTTGGGTTCCCAAACTAGTCAGCTCTCAAGCTCTCATAAGTTTCCCAGCACCCACAATAATCCAAGTACCCAACTCTCTTCTACCCAGCCTGTATAGCCCAAGACAATGGACCTCCACTCTTCTCTTCCACGCATTCCCTCAGGCAGTCCTTCTCCTTTTTCCAGGGCCTCCAGCATAGCTGGTCCAGAATCTCAATGCTGGAACTCTTAGGACTCACATTTTTGAGAAAAATAGGGCAAAGACCAATGCATTTCAGACATACAGGCCCCAGGTCATGGCTGGATTACACCATCGACCATTACAACCAACTATCCCATGGCTAATTCTCAGCAATTCCTTTCCCTTTACCAAGCCAAGATGCAGGTGAGGATGGATCAATGGATGGGTAAGTGAGTGCATGGAAGGGCATGAGAGAAATAATGGTACAAATGTAGGAGTGAGGGAGAGGATGAGCCAACAACCAACGACCAACCCCACAATCAAACTAGGGATGGGTTTAAGTATTTTCGTGGCGAATCAAGAACCTCTTGGCCTTCCCGAAGAAGCTCACGTAATCGATCCCCTCCCCTAGAAAAAAAGGGTAATTAACATAGAATAACCATTTATCCCCTCAATCCCCCTCTCTTGTGGAATCATAGCCCCCTATAACTCTAGTCCTTGTCCGTCTAGTAGCCATCCATCTATTTATTATTAATAATGATAAGAAAAAATTACATGCCTTGGGCACACTGGCCTTTTAATAATTGTTTGGGCACCCTGGCCTCTCAGCATTGTAACAATACATTATTTAAAATGGGGGTTCAAAACCTGGGGTGTTACATCCCCTCCCCCTTATTTTGGAACTGTCCTCAGTGCATATGAAAAATAGAGATCAAAATCTCAAATTTATTCAAAAATTTGCGGGTAATCTTCCCGCATGGCATCTTCATGCTCCCAGGTAGCATATTCAAGATCGTAGCAGGTCCACTAAACTTTTACTAGCTCTATAACTCAATTTCAGATCATTTTAAATTTTTTGTCCAACACCTGCACTGGCTGAACCTGAAAATCTCCCTCAGTCTCTACCTAAATCAGATGTAAATCAATAACATGGTTAGGATCATGTACATATTTATTTAGTAAAGAGACATGAAATACATTATGCACATTCATGGAAGAATGCAATGCAAGCATGTATGTAACTAGCCCTATTCTGTCCAATATTTCAAATGGACCACAGAATCTGGTTGCTAGCTTTGTACAACTACCCAATTTCAAAGAGTTTTTCTTGGCTTTCACTTTCAAAAGTACATGCTCCCCTACTTTAAATTCACTAGGTGTCCTATTATTGTCTGCATAAACTTTTTTTCTATCCTAAGATGCCTTTAAATTCTACTTGATCTTGACCACCTGGTCTTCCATGTCCTTGAGCAACTCTGGCCCAAGTACCACTCTATCTGCTAGGTTGTCCTAGATTACTAGAGTATCGAATTTCCTACCATACAAGGATTCAAATGGGCTCATTCTCAATGAATTTTGATATCGATTATTATATGCAAACTCAACCAAGTGTAAGTAATAAATTCCCACTTAGATGGCTTATCCATCACATACATTCCCAACATATCTTCCATTATTCGATCGACTCTCTCTGTTTGCCCATTTTTCTAGGGATGATACGATGTGCTAAAGTTTAGATTTGTGCCAAATCGTTTAAACAATCCTCTCAAGAAATTAGAGGTAAAACTTGTATCTCTATTTGAGACGATTGTCCTAGGTATCCCATGCAACCTAGCAATTTCCTTCATAAAAATTTATGCAATATTAGTCATTGTATGTGTTGTCTTCACAGGCACAAAATGAGCAACCTTTGTTAATTTTTCAACCATCACCATGATTGAATCATGTTGCTTATTTGTTCTGGGTAATCCTGTGATAAAATCCATGGTGATCACTTCCCATTTATTCTCTGAAATTGGCAATGGCTACAATAAACCTGTTGGGTGCCTATGTTCAACCTTCACCTTCTGACATTCCATACATCGAGCGATGTAATCAGAAACATCCTTCTTCATTCCTGGCCAAAAGAACTGGCTTCTTACTACTGTAATTTTTTTATGGTAACCAAGATTTATAGCATAATGAATGCATTTCCTTCATTACCAAATTCCTCAGTTCTCTGGAACTAGGAACATAGATTCTAATTTTATGCATGAGTATTCCATCTTCCTTTATCTCATACTCCTTTATTTTATGTTGTACATCTCCTTTCTGTAATTTTTCCTTTACCTGTAGGTAATGTTGGTCTATAACAAGACCATCTAAATTTCTTCTCTTCCAGTCTAACTTATGCACACTGACAGTAGTAGAATGCATGATATGCACTCTTCTACTAAGTGCATTGACAACTTTATTCTCATATCCCTTAATATGATTGATATCAAAGTCGCATTCACTTAGAAATTCTAGCCATCTTGTTTCCTAGCATTCAAGGTCGGTTGTTCAAAAAGATACTTCAGGCCAATATGGTCTGTCCTTAATTAGAATTTCTTCCCCATGAGATAATTCCTCCACATCCTCAAGGCGTGCACAATGGCAACAAGTTCCAAGTCATGTATCGCATACTTCCTATCATGTTCCTTAAGCTTTCTGGACTCATATCCAATGACATGTCCATTTTGCGTGAGGACTCCCCCAAGTCTTTCCTTACATGCATATATACATACCACAAAACTTTCCTTTGGGTCATTAATCTTTAACAAAGGTGCACTAGTAATTAATTCCTTCAAAAGATTAAAATTATTTTCACACTTGAGTATCCATTCAAATTTAGTTCCCTTATTTTGCAAAGAAGTGATGGGATGAACAATCTTAGAGAACCCTACTATGAAACTTTTGTAGTAACCAACTAATCCCATAAAATATCTGACGCCTGACACATTATTGGGTGTTGGCCATCCTCAAATGGCTTCGATATTCTCTGGATCTACTACTATGCCCTACTCTGAAGTAATGTGTCCCAAGTAATGGATCTTCTTTTGATAAAAAGAACACTTATTCAACTTGGCATACAACTGATGTTCTCTTATTACTTGCAATACCAGTCTTAAGTGATGTTCATGCTCCTCTTAAGACTTAGAATAGATAAGTTTGTCATCTAGGAATACTATCACAAACTTGTCCAAATAATTTATGAATATGCCATTCATTAAGCACATGAATACAACTGGTGCATTGGTCAATCCAAATGGCACCAATACAAATTCATAATGCCCATACATGGTCCTAAATCCTGTCTTATGAATGTCTTCTTCCTTGATTCTTACCTGATGGTATCCTGCCCTCATGTCAATCTTTGAGAATATCTTTTCTCCTCTTAGCTGATCAAAGAGGTCATCAATTTTGGGTAGAGGATACTTGTTCTTTATAGTGTACTTTTTCAGCTATCGGAAGTCAATACACAACCTCAAGGTTCCATCCTTATTTTTGACAAAAAATATTGGTGCTCCCCAAGGTGAAACACTTGGACGTATGTACCCTTTCTTCAACAATTCCTCCAACTGTATTTTTAATTCTTTTAACTCTGGTGTGCTCATTCTGTAAGGTGTTTTTGACACCGGGGCAGCTCCTGGCACTAAATCAATTGAGGAATCTATCTCCCTCCTTGGTGGAAATCCAGGTATTTCTTGGAATACATCTTCAAATTCCTATAGTACCGATGAATCTTTGAGGATTGGCCCCTTTGTATTTTTTGATTCTTCCACATGAGCTACATATAATTTACATCATTTCCTAAAACATCTTTTTAGCTGTAAGGCTGAAATATCCCTTATAGATATGGGTCTTGGAACTCATTTCACAATGATTTGTTTTCCATTTCCATCAAGACATGTAAATGTCTGGTTATGAAAATCTAGGACAACATGATGCTTGTCCAACCAATCCATTCCAATCATAATATCATAATACCCCAATGGTATGATATTTAGATCAATACTAGTATCCATGCCATTAAGACTTATGGAACAACTTCTGACCATGTCATGGATTCTTCTTTTGGTTCAAGTGGCTAACTAAACCAAACTTGGTTTTCCAAGTTTACTTTTCTCCAAATGTAATCTATCCACTATCTTAGGATCAGTGTAACAATGAATTTCTCTTTAATCAATCAAAATAGAAACAAGATGATTTATGATCTTACCTTCCACCTCGATCATATTGGACTGGTACTCTTCTTTTCGATCATCTAAAGATGCATAGATTCTTCCCATAACTTCGATTGTTGTAGCCTCTTGGAATTTGTGCACAGTATTCACTCTGTCCTTTCTGTGTGGGCAATTCTTGTACAAGTGATCTTCCTTGCATCCCCAACATTGGATTGTTGGTCTTCCACTTTTTCACAAGGAATATTCTTTCTTGAAATCCATCTTAGCATACTGATCTTGATGATTTCTATTAGGCTCATTCATGTTGAAGGAAGGTTTGAATCCTTTCCTCCTCTGATCAGACTTCTCATTATTCTTTTCCTTCCAATATTTTTGCAGAGTTCTCTTCCTTGGCCTTGCTCATACATGTATTTAGACTTCTTGATGGCTTTAGTCAAGGTCTTGGGCTCATCATACTTGATATTTTCCTTATAAAATGTTGGCATTCCACTTAGAAATCTTTGTATTTTAACTTTCTCATCACCAATGAACCTGACATAATTTAACAATCCCAAGAACTTCTTCTCGTACTCTGCCATAGTCATGCTTCCCAACCTGATTTCAAAGAACTCCTACATTTTCTTGCCATAGAAATGTTTTGAGAGGTACTCCTTATGGAAGTACTTCTTGAACTGCTTCCAAGTGATCCTAATTTCATTAACATGTTCCACTTGCTTCAGTTGGTCCCACCACATTGCAAATTTCCCATGTAAATGGTAGGTGGAAATCCTGGCTTCCAAATTTGATGAATAGTTATGAAACTGAAAATATCTCCAGAGTCCAAGAAACCATGCTTTGGCATCATCTTCCCTTTCTCTTTCACCATCAAAGGAAGGTGTCTTGAGCTTACTCAGCTCTCCTTGAAAACTATCTACCTCTTGTTTCCTTCTTTGTTGTCTAACAGGAGACACCTTTGGATTTCTTGCGGGATCATCTGATGCATAAAAATTTATTTCTGACTAAGCAGGTGAGTGGTGTCCATGAGCTCTACTAGCACTTCTAGAATAACCATCTCTTCCACGATCATCCCTTATTTCATGGCACAAGCCTTCTTCCTTCTGTCTTGAGTTTGATCCCTTCTTCGTTTGTCTCTGCAACTGATTTAAGCTTTGCAACACTCAAGCATTTATCTGACTTTTCTCTCTCATTAGTCTCATGTTATCTTCTTTCTAGCTCTGCACTTCCATCTTCAAGCTTCTTACCATTTCTATTAACGTTTCATGTTCTCCTTTTCCCTTGCATCCATTGGACTCTATCTCTGCATTACCAACTCTGATATTCTGGACTTCGGCCTCCTTATAATGACTGGAGGCTCCCTTTCCTTCTTCCATTTCCTCAATATGCATCCTAAGTTGATGTGTTTAAACCCCTTAATTCTGCAAAATGTGCAAGCGACCATTTTGTTAGAATTATGCATATGACAAACAAAATTTCCAAACCATGCTACAGGTCTTTTTATTTTTTTGTTCATGGAGATCATATCCCCATTCTCTGAAAATAGCAGTGTCGTGTTATCCTTGGCTGACACAAAGCTTTATCCTGCATAGGCGCTTCCTTCAAACCACGTTCCCAAATGACCATGACTAGAAACTATAGCTAAATCCTTCCTTAGCACTTTTTTGTCTCAAAGAACACCAATTCGTCCCTTAGCCCTCCTTCTCTCATCTCTCAATATGCATATGACCATGGCCATGACCCTGCACTTAGCTAAAAAAGAACTTGTCTAGAGCTTCGGGACTTCAGGAGTTTCCATACTAGCACACTTCCAATTATCCCAAACTCTTAATTCCCAAATTGGTCAGTCTGTCACCATGTGTCCTCCTAGATCGGATGACTAAGATTCACTTTGGGTCTTCACCCAAAGTCCACGGATCTGCACCACGTGTCCTCCTAAATATGACGGTTGAGGCTTACTTCATTTCTTTGGACCTCGAAAATCTCAAATTTCAAAACTTATCGGGCCCCACTCGCTTTTATCAGAAGCCCTGGATCTGGTGACACATGGCTCTTGGAAGATCAATGGATGAGATCCTTTCGGGTCTTCAGGTTTCGGAAATCTCAAACTTCAAACCTCCTTGAAGTACATGAGATTCTGTTACATGTCCCCTTGAATCGGATGGTTGAGGCTTACTTCCATTTTCTGGCTCTCCAAGTTTCAGGAGTTTAATATCAACTGAAAACCTCTTGAACATATTTCTCCAGAGTTACTAATCTGCTAACATGTACCTCTTGGTGATCGATGTTCAGGATCTACTTCAGTTATTTCACCTCCTCCTCGTCCACAAACTTCTGGAGTTGTGGATCTTGAGCCACCTGTCTCTCCTTAACGATGGACGGCCCCAAAATACTTCGTCTATACTGAGTTTCGATGCTCAAGTCGTAACATGTCACATCACTTACTGCCTTTAAATTTGTGGGTGAATGCATCGGTGGTTTGGAGTAACCCTCTTTTCTCCCCACAATCCTCCTGATGCTGACACACAACCCCTCGGTGAAACCATGGTTTGGATTGTGGGACCGCCTTGAGGAATTATCTCCCATGAAACTTGGTTTCATGCAATGCCTCATGTCCATTGATCTCTCTCTCCAATGGGATACGATAGTTGTGGCCTTAAACCTTGCTTCCTTTTCATCAGACGACCCTTGTTCACATGTCCTCCGATCCAACGATCCCTGATCTCTGTTGATCCCACAGTGGTGATCTCTCCCAAATTTGAATGGGGATGGTCATGATCCTTCGAACCCCTTACAACGGGTCTCTAGTGATCTAACTCCTGCATGGATTCTGTAATGCCATTCCTCCTGAGATTTGCAACTCCACGGTAAGAGTTCAATCTATAATCACGAGACTCTGACCAATAGACCCGGCCCATACCAGTCAGGTGTTTTAACCAGAAGCTCTGATACCAAACTGTAACATCCCCAACCATACACATTCGGGGGCATGCTACCTTCAAGTTCGTCCTTGGACTTATTTCTCTTACCGATACCTTTTTAAAATTTAAGGTTGCTTAAAAGAAAACACTTTAATGACATGCACAACAGTAGTCAGCAAGCATGCATAATCTAATATTTAGTTAAATGATAATTAAAATACATAGAGGAAACACATTCATATACATGTAATTGATTCCATAAAAGACAACACTTATATTTATGAAATATGACACCAACTGGCTACAGACCAAGGACGTTCCACCCAACTGTAGACACTATTGTTCCAAAACTCAACAGCAGCGTCACCCCCAAGCCAGGGCTATGAATCCACAAGGATGGTTCCAGAGTGTACTTGGGTTCCCAAACCAGTCATCTCTCAAGCTCTCACAAGTTTCCCAACACCCACAACAATATAAGTACCCAACTCTCTTCTACCTAGCCTATACCGCCCAAGAGAATGAACCTCCACCCTTCTCTGCCACATAGTCCCTCAGAAACTCCTTCTCCTTTTTCCAGGGCCTCTAGCACAACTGGTCAGGAATCTCAATGTTGGAATTCTTAGGACTCGCAGTTGTGAGAAAAATAGGGCAAAGGCCAATGCATCTCAAATATGCAGGCCCCAGGTCATGGCTGGATTGCACCAGCGACCATTACATCCAACTATCCCATGACTAATTCTCAGCAGTTCATTTCCCTTTACCAAGCCAAGACGTAGGTGAGGATGGATCAATGGATGGGTAAGTGAGTGCATGGAAGGGCGTGAGGGAAAGAATGGTACGAATGCAGGACTGAAGGAGCGGACGAGCCAACAACCAATGCCACAATCATACCAGGGATGGGTTTAAGTATTTTTGTGGTGAATCAAGAACCTCCTTTCCTTCCCCAAGAAGTTCATGTAACCGATCCCCTCCCTTAGGAAAAAAGGGTAATTAACATAGGAATAAACAGTTATCCCCTCAAGCCCCCTCTCTTTTGGAATCATATCCCACTATAACTCTATTCCTTGTCCGTCTAGCAACCAGCCATGTATTTATTATTAATAATGATAAAAAAACATTACATGTCTTGGGCACACTGGCCTTTTAATAATTGTTTGGGCACCCTGGCCTCTCAGCATTGTAACAATACATTATTTAAAATGGTGGTTCAAAACTTGGGGTGTTGCATCTGACCACGTTGATTTATAGATCTATGCCTCTTGTTACCTTAGGGATTCAGTGTTCAGGAGTTTTACGATGCAAACTCCTCTCTTCTCCATAAGTTCCCAATATCTGAACTAATGGGGATAGCGCCACACATTCCTGGTAAATTGACGGCTGGCAAAGAACCCAAAGGATCCCTCGATCTATAGTTCTAGGTTCTTCACGGATCCTAGTTTAGTTGGTAATATAGGTTCACCTAGCCACCTAGAGAACCGCCTAACGTCAGTCAACCACCATAAATCTCAGTCTCCTTCGGTCGGTGTATGACTATGAGGGCCGAAAATACTCTGGATTCCAAGACTTCTGGAGCTATGAAGCCAAAATGACTTAGCTCCCTTAGGATTATCCTAGGGTTCCTAGGTGTTGATCATATGGGTTCTCCCGAACAGATCTCGGCTATTAATCTTCCAGACAAAAGGGTCTTCCCTTTTTAAGGCCTGAACCTCGTTGTCCTTCCTAAGCTTGATCATGAAATGGTTAAGAACTTGGGCCTAAAATCCTGGTCACACAACAAGGAGTCTGAAAGAGGTATCCTCTTCATACAGCAGGTTGAGATCGACATGATATCTCTATCTCAGTCATCTTACAGGCTTATGTCCCAAGAACCCTCAAGGGCTAAGCTAGGCCATACAGACTATCAGTCAGAAGCATAAGTTTGCAAAGAGATGAGTGCATACACATATCATGACCATTCCACATAGAAACCATTTATATATATATATATATATGTATGTATATATGTATATATATATATATATCATCCATTATTCTAATTCAGTACATAAAACAGGAAAATACTTATCAAAACCAGAAGGCGTGATCCGACTATGGAAAGGGTTGCCCGTTTCCACCCAACCATAGGCTTAGTCATTCCTAACGGATTTACCACTAGCCACTCCCGAGCTAGACCATGATGCTCTGAGATGTAATACTTTTTTTTCAGACTCAGCGAAAGTAGGGATGGAGGTTACTCTCTTCCTCCCACAGGATCTTGGCAACGGTTTTCACTATACCAAGCAAGGAGGATCGCCCGAGTACTTCCCCAGTCACTCAACAACCTCTTTTATCGGCTTGTATCATAACCCTGCTATCCATTTCCTGCGACCATAACATGTTCCCTTCTTAGTTCTTCCTTGAACCCGACAACTTAGTATCTCGTCTTTTCATTCTTCGTAGGTATTCCTCTGCCCACCACACCTTCCTTTCTTTCCTTTCTCATCAAGATTGTGTGTGGCTCGAATTCCTAGCCTGTGGTCAGGCCTGAAGACTGAAATCCTTACAGATGGGTGTTCTGCCCCATCCCCTCATTAACTCTTAAGGAGGTCTTCCCACCTACCAACCTAACTGTAATTCATTCCTGGGTCATGGAATTGTTCTGGTCCTTAGCAATTAAATCCAATAAGGTATTGGTTTGGTGGAGGTTAACACAACCATTCCTAGTCCCCGTCACCATATATTTCATAGCATTCATGGTCTCTCTTAGTACACCCCCTTCTAGTAGTCAAGCAACACTTATCCATTTTCTAGTAAACAACATAATTTACATTCATTGACCTGTTATGCAAAGGTTCATCAAATCAAACATTCACACATATTGAGTTTGTTGTAGTCTCTTGGCCAATATAGTTATATTTACAAACTAGGGGAAACAGGGTGTTACACCTTCCTACTCTCTATAAGAACCTTGAGCATATTCCATAACTCTATTCCTCATATAACTACTAAATTTTCTTTTTGTACCTCTAATTCTGCAAGAAATGTGCATGCAATAATTAGTGTTAGAAATATGCATAGCATAAAACATTCCATCTATTAGTATACGTGTTATTCCTTCATCAATTCATGAAGGAAACATTACGTCAATTAAAATTTTGATTCCCTTGATGCACTCCCCTCTTAAATATCTTTCCAATCACTGTTTGCATGCCTTAAACTGAAATTTGAGAAAAAAGTTACAACATTTACATGCAGCAATTCTCACTCTTTTACTGCTACAGAAACATATTTATTAATTTCTGAGAAAATTTCTTGCCTAGTTCAAAACTATGGGTGGATATATTTCTTCTACTCTTAAATACCTTTCCATTGACTATTTTTTTTCTCAACTCCAAGCTTCGAGCTTAAAGTTATGGTCCAGAGAACTTTAGGTTGTTTTACCCAATTTATCCATGCATGCTACAAGTGTCTTATTTCTCTTCCTGCGCATTTTCAGTTACCCATAACCAAAATATGACTCCACCAATGACTTCTATGGGTGAAAATATTTCCTTTGACTACTCGAGTTTCCCAAACGAACCTGTGAGCATGGAGTTATTCCCTCTGGAAGTAACTTTAGTGTCAAAATTTTACCCTCATTGTTTTGGTTGTAACTTTCTCATATTAGCTCTGTTTTGTGAACCATTTAGCTCATTGGATACCTTTCTTCAAGTTATTTTATTTGAGATATAGAGACACAATGTACCTTGGTACACTCTATTCGTGTGGGTTTATATTGGATAAAAACGTCATTTAGGGCCTAAAAAATGCCCTACAAGTTAATGACTTTCAAAAACCATAAAAATCGCATAAAACTAATTGTTTTACTACTTTAAAAACCCTTTAAATATGAACCCTTGATCTCAAATCACATGGAATATGAGTCGTTGATCCAAGATACATAGACCATCATCAATCGATATTATCATTGAGGATCTTCCCCAACTGACGACCCTGATCGTCGACCATCGATCCAACTCCCCGATGACTGATTTGCACATAATTATAAATTGGTTGATTCGAACATTGATTGTTGATGATATACATTGGTGAATGAAAACTCATCACTAATTTAGTCGATGCTCGACCATCCTCCCATCGACGATCGACGACCTCTGACACCTATCAAAAATATTTCCCCTAAATAGTCAACCTGACCATTGACCATCGACCACTTTTGTTTGATGATGTGGCATGACACATCATCATGAGGTTTCAAATTGGGTGACTTGGCACGATACATGGGTTGATGTGGTCTAACACATTATCACCCTCCTTCCCCCCCATTGGCCATCGACCAATTCTCTTGGAGGACCCGAACACCTCGTTGAATCGGCAAATGCCCAACCATCAGCGCATCATTCATCGACAAATTTTGTTGTTTGATTCAAAACACTTCACCAAATTGTCCGACACTCGACCACTGACCCATCGATGATCGACGATTTTCGTCGACGATTGAAAATACTTTGTTGGATTTGGCAAACGAAGACCATCGACCATTGACTGTTAGAGATGTCTTCTGGTAGAATAAAACTCTTTGTGATTTCAGTCGACCCGACCATTGGTCCTCAATGATTTCTCTTGGAAAATTCCCATACTAAGAAAAATTTTGACAACTCAAGTGAATCTGGGTTGTTGATCTCTCACTCGAGATGATCTTGTCCATTGTTTTTGCTCCATTATACCAATGACCGAAAGGAATATAGAATATTGATCTAATCCATTTCCCAAGCCACTGAAAATTATTAATAGCCATTGATTTATTCAACCTTTGAAATGAGTGACACCTTATGAATTTTTAAATTTATCATGACAAATTTTAGTCGTTGATCTCGAGATCAAACGATATCTCGGTCGTGAATTCGCCAAACTGGATGAAACTCTATATGCGGCCATTATAACTTGAATTTATACCATTCCAAGTCAAATTGGGATCTACAAATTTACTTCTCTACTCCATTAACCTTCTTAAACTGTCCAGAGTCATTCAAACTCATATTTTACCCACAAATTTGGGGATTTCTCTTTAAATTCTCCATTTTTTCCCCAAATTTGTCATAGACAAACTTTGCAACAATGAATTTCAACAATTCACTCTAGTTTGAGCCAAGAAGAACCCAATGTTTGAACTAGATGATTTGATACCATAATTTAACGTCCCCCATCCCAACCGAGGGACATTATGGTGAAGAATACTCACACATACAATTTTTTTGCTAACTAATTTAGTTCATTTACAATTAACTAATTTCTTCTAGCTTTCATCTATGAATTTAAACAAATTTAGCTACTGTCTATAACCATAAAATAGATTCATCTATAGCATGGTAAAAACACATATGAATGTAGTAAATAATTCATTACAACAACACATGTATCATTATCAAATAGACAAAGTTCATGCACAACATTTATACACGTTAACAAGATAAAACACTTATCTTTTAAATATGTTGTCCAACCAATTGCTTGGGATGGATGTTCCACCCAACCATAGACTTATTTTTCCAAATCTCAACAAAAAAGTATCTATCCCCGAGCTAAGGGTGGTCTCTCACATTCCACTCACAACTCATAAAAATCACAACCCACTGATATATTCCTATAGCTATCCCGGTTTTCCACCAGTTCTCTTCCTCTTGACCTACCCAACCCAAGGAATGTACCCCTTCACTTATCTTAGTCCCTTAGGTGTTTGATTCATTTATCAGCGTCTCTCTGGCACAACTAACCAAGAATGTCTCAGTTGGGAACTCAAGGGAACTTGTTGCTAGGAAAACTATCAGCAAACCAAAATCAAACACTTAATGTTACAGTGAAACTCATCCAGAAGTTCATTCTTTAGGCCTGACAACCTGGCTTTTCAGTTATCTAGCTCCAATTCACTCCAGATATTCTCTAAGATTCTCTAGAATTCTCCCTCCATGGTTGCACCAGCTCCAATATCTCTTTGTTCCTCTCTACTTGCTCCCAATGCAAAAAAATTGACTCTCTAAAAATGTTGTCCCAACCCATACAAATTTCCTCCCTTTGGATTTCCTTTCTTAACCGACACTCTTCCCCAACATGATTGTACTAAAACCCCATGTTCCCAATAACTTTGGGATGTGACCAATCACACCCATCCTCTTACATGTATTCAATGATTGGCTTTTGGAATACTCAATCAGAAATTAGAAGGTTCATATACAAATATCAATTTTAGGATAATGGGTCGGATTAATACTCATGGGTAATTCTCCCTTGGGTCCCTCTTGGCCATTATCATAGACACTCCCCTCTCTTATGGATTAATTCATCCCCCATATTTGTCCATGTCCCCTTAGCAGTTGGTATCACATTTTATTATTAAAACATTGAAATACAATTCCCATATTACATCGCTTAGTCATGACCACATATTATATCTACATAAGTATTAATTAAATTGGGTATTATAGTGGGTATGTTACAACAATGGACTTCATTCTTTGAATTTTTTGAGTTAGAAAATTTTGGGCTCATAGCCTTACCATATATCATGTCCCGAGCACCCTCTGAAGAACAAAACTTCGACAAAATGCACCTCTTTGGCTTATGACTACTTTGAATATTCTCCTACTCTGACAACTTGTACACATCCTACAAATTATCTACTGGACTCTTCCTTTTCAAAATATTCTTGAATTCAGGGAACTAGGATGAAGGTCTTCAACATTGTGCCTATACCTACCTCATGGAACCCATAACACTGAAAAGGAACCTTCCAATAATATATACATTGATTCCATAAGAACCTGTTCCACAACAATTCTATCTCATCCAGTAATCCTTCCCTCAAATCCAATTCCACATGGAGCCACACCCACCTGCTATCCAACTTTGATTCCCAATCCGGATCAAAACTACAAAACTTACCTATTTTGTTACCAGTCTCCTTCAAAACCTCCTCATGCGAGAAAAAATGAGGGAGGTTGGGAAGGATTTCCCACATCTTTGTTGGAGCAAAGGGTCATTTGATGGGCCAAATCTCATAGACCATTCTTTGAGGACAAGTCTCGAAGGACCCCAACCCCATACTCTGCTGAAAATTTATTTGACATCCTCCTTAGAGTGGAATTTAAAGAAAATCCATCCTGTGGTAAGGGTGAGAAAAGATAAACGGTATCCCAACACCTTCGTCTAATTTTTCTCAATCCACATCGTCAAAGATTTTGGAAAAAAAAAAATCCGCAGAAGCGCTTGACCGCTTTTTGGCCCAACAGTTCTGGAATCTCCCCAAGCAAGTTGTCACCTCCAACCACCATTTTCTTTTTTTCCCTTCTAACCTTCCAACACTTTGTTTTCTCTTTTCTCTATAATTTGGGTGCATTCCCCAACCCTTCATTTTTTTTCCTTGACGAATTTCCCCTACAGGCTCAACTTCATATCATCAAGAAGATCCAAATGCGTGATCCTCTTTACTCCTTTCATGTAGGAGATCGTCCCTCAATGCCTTACATTTTGGCCCACCATATCTCCCACAAGGAGACTTTGAAGGATCACCGACCTTTGAAACTGCACCCCCCAATCCACCATCCGCTTGTTGATCTAATAGTATTGAAAACACAATGGGATGTGACCTCTGGTCCCTTTGTACTCACACAAAATATCCATTCGAATAGAATATGTCCTCAGTGCACCCCACATCACCCTCGTAATCCACTTGCTCGATTCTTGCGCTAAACTCCATCAATGTTAAAACTAAGTACCTTATCTTTGTACATTACACCATCATGTGCTCACCCCTACACCTATCAGAGCCTAGAATCTAACGTCATCTCTGCTACATTCTAATGCCTCCTTACTCTGAACCAGAGACAAGAACTAGGGTTTTTTTGGTCCTCTTCATATGATAATATCAATGAGGTTTATTTTGATGATAAGTGTATTTATTTTAGTAATTGGTTATTGGAAAATGAATATGAATGTTATGTAGGTGAGATGATATTTTTGAGATGTTGCATATCATATTTGTAATCACTATACTTTGTAATTTTGCAATGCACAAATTACAAAATTAACCAAATTTCGTGTTGCATTTCTTTACTTGCAAATACAAGAGAATTGAATAAATAATTTATTATATTTGATACTTGTTACATGCAATTCCCAAAATATCATTAGTCATTGCCAATAAATTCATAAATTTATACAAGTACAAATATTTATTTTGTACTTCCAAGTTTTAGAGAATTCTCCGAGAAATTCGTTACTAGTTTTGAGTTTTGTTTATGGACATCTACACAAAAAAAATGAATGAGTTTTTGTCTTTTTTATTTGACAAAACTAGAGTAAAAAAGAAGCAATTTAAAGTCATACTAACATAACATGATTGTGGCACCCTACCATGAAAGGGTTATGTTGTTGTTGGGAATCCACATCTATATCTCAAATCTTTAAATAAACTTTGGAAGATCTTAAGGGGGTAGTGATGTTAGAAACATAGTGATTGCAAGCAACTTGAAATAAAGTGTGTTTGCAATGATGAATGAAACTATGCAATTAAAAATGGATATAATTGTGATGATGTTAATGGATATACTTGTTAGATCAATTGTGGCATTTCTCGTTTCACCTAAATGGTGTTAGTGATGTGATATCTATCATAAAAAACATGACACTAGTTTATTAAATAATGTAACTAGCTGTTTTTTTAATATTGTATGTGATAATGGTTTTTATGGTTAATATGTATTTAGGTTTTTATATATTTAGTTGTGACTGATTAAATGAGTTGTACTTGTAGACAATGTGTAACCAAATTTAAAACATAATATCAATGATATAAATAAATGTGATTAAAAATTTTAAGTGTGAAACTCGGGTTTTTAAAATGCAAAATCCAGTTTGGAATGTGCTAATATTGGATTCCAAAGTGAAAAATTAGATTCTAAAATTTGAATATTGGACTCCAAAAGTGTAAGACTAGTTTCTAAAAGAACCAATATTGACTTTCAAAAGTGAAAGATCTAATTTAGAAAGTTTCACTATTTGAAAAGTGTCAATATTGAATCCAAAAGCAGAGTTTTGGAGTTCAACATCACAAATTTTGAAATTGGATTTTTCGCTTTAGAAATCTTAATTTTGGACTTTAGAAAGGTTGGTTTTGGCTTGTATAAGGGGCTTAGACTAGAATTATTCCAAATTTAATGAAATATGGGTTAACACTAAAATAGACTTCTAACTATTGCAACCATTGATTGAAATTAACAACATCAATCTCGTCTTGATAGGGTTTGGTTTCCACTTTTGCTTCCACTTTAAGCAAAGCCTATTGGGAAGAACTGACCCTTAAACTTGGTCTCTCTTTCTCTTTCCCCTTTTTCAACTCATTTTATGGGTCCTGATTTTCCCTAGATTTCCCATTTGACCCAGCTTCTAAGCTTCTAAGTTAGAGCTACCAAAATCCTTGAGAGGTCCAAACTTTCTCTCTAAAGATATCATGAGGATTTTCATGTTGCAATAGATTTCAGTGGCTTTTACTTCCAACTTTAAAAATATTTCATCTAAATTATCTATTGGATTGTTACTCTACTCATTTTCCATGGCTAGGGCTTCAAGACTCCTTTCTTATCTCAATGCTTGGATCCCACAATTTCCCATAAAAACTCTACATAAAGTTTCTCTAATACCAATATGATCTATAAACTATTGTGGATATTCCACTAGAATAGTTTGTCACAAAAAACCTTACAAGTTTCTATGAAATCTTTGCTATGTAATGTTTGATCTAAGATTCATATTTAATATTAATAGCTTAGTACATAAATACTGAAATGAAGGAAGATAAAATAAATACCACACCATTCACATAATGAACACAAGATATGCCATGGAAAACCTAACTAGAAGGTGAGGACTATGCCTTTATGTTTTCTTCTTAGTTATAAAATACAAATACAAAGAGAGGTGGACTCACTATGGAGTTTCCGTCAACATTGTGGCTAGTATAGATGTTACAAGGTCTTTTACTTCTTTTATTCTACTCCAATTATTGAAATCCTCTTACACCAACAAGTATGTATCTTGTTATCTCGTTATTTCCTTACAGAAAATCATATTAACAAATCACAAAACAAAAATATACTGCTGAAATATTCAACTTAATAAATATAGTGGAAGAAAAAACTAGAAACCAAATCATACACACATAAACACCAATATTTTTGGGCAGATACCCCTTGAAAATCCCCACAAGGAAAACCAATGTTGAGAATGATTTTATTATGCTAAAATCATGGCTCTCGTAACATGGATAATGGCCCATTGATAGAAATACAATTGTAGACAAACCTGGAAAAGTTTGATTTGTTGTACGACCTATATTTGCATGCTTTTCGAGATGTATGTGCATGTCCTTAAGTGTGCTTGCATATATGTGTCTTTCTCCACTGGCACCCACATACACATATGTAAAACTCTGTATGACACAACTCTTCCCTGTGGCATCACTTGACTGAAACCCACTTGTGGCAACCTCTCTTCTCTCTTCTCAATGACATGATCTCTAGATGGAAGTCCTTATCCACCTATCTAAGATCTCTTTGAATCATAGTCCTTCGTGATCCAACCCTCTTTATTTCGACTATTTCATGTCTTCCTCCTTCACCCTAGCCTTGCTTATATAATTTTTAGTTATAATCTATCTCTAATCTCCAAAGTAATTGATGGTTGAGATTACTTCTCACCTCATTTGATATTAAAGCTAAGATTGCATGCTAACTACTTTTAGCATTTTCTTTACATAACTCAACAAATTAAAAATAATTAATAAATAAATCAATTTACTTTAACAATTCCTTTAATTAAAGTAAATTCAAGAGTAGAAGGATAGGGATGACTTTCGCATGCTAGATGGCATGCCTATGGGGAAATACTTGTTGGATGCTACATACATATCCCACTCCCTTTCTTTTCTCAACTATTGAACAATTATCAATACAATAAGAATGGAACCCCTTGCTTTCCTAGTGGCCTAGTATCTAACAATGTCCTAATAGTAGTCTAGGGTTAGGGTTAGGATTTTTGCATGCCTCAACTCTTGATTAGGGCTAGGGTTTTGAAACCTCCACAATCTTCTTGAAATTACACATGAATAACTCCACGTGTGTGAGTAATGAGAGATGGCATGGCTTCTACTTAGAGCCATTGTAATAAATAGGATAGGTCAACTTGTGGGAGGCACAACCTTGTACGAACTCTGATTGTGATGATCTTTGAGTTGTTGGAAAGCTACTAATGTGTAGAACAACCTCAAGAAGCTAAGATCTCTTTTCACAAAGATTTGACCTATTAAAATGTTGTTTGATGCCTCGAACAAGATCTATAATTTTCTAGACCCCAAATCTTAAAAATAGGACCTACCTAAAAAAAATTGATACCTCGAACAAGCTCTAGAATTTTCTAGACCCCAAATCATGAAAATAGTACCTACCCATAAAATGGACCCTACAAGTCAATTGATCTAATTTTTCTACTCATAAAAGTATGAAAACATATGAAAAGTTATATAGTGATCCATTTAAGAGCAAGAAGACTCAAAGAAAATACTAAAAGAATAGCAAGCATCTCAAGATGTTTGTTCCTCAAGTGTCTCAAATATTATTGTATTAAAGTGTTTTAAATAATAATACTAGCACAACCACAAAGTGGCTGGTAAACGCCGAAAGGTGATGCCAAAGTTTCCTCTCGGACAGCTGAAACACATCGACAACATAGAGCTGAAGAAATCTAAAAATTAATTTCAAATGTGGTAATTCCAAAGATTAATCAGTGAAATGTGGCAATCATATGGTGGTACAGTAATTTCTTAATATGATTGGGTAAATGTTAAAAAGTAAATAGGTTAACTGATGCATTCAAAAATACAAGGAAGTTATGAAGAGTAAATCGCATTCATTGATTTGGGAGGACGACTAAGAATATGCCAGCATCTTCAATTGTTAGCCATCAGATTAGAATTTTAGATTAAAAGGTGATTAATGGTGCCCATCTCCAATAGGTATACACCTTTCGGCGTAACTAGAAATAAATTATGATTAACATGGTCTACCATTGTCAACCAACATAGTTCAACAAATTGGTCAATTCTTATAAACATAGTCACTCTAGTGAACATGATCAATAATATAATGAATATAATGAACCCAGATAGTTCAACATGGTCAATAGTGAACTAGGTTGTATGTAAACAAACACACATCTTGAGCAGACTTATGTCACTTATCACATCAACATTAGACGCACAAATCACATTACACATCTCCCTCACACTATGCTCTATAATGCACTTTCCTTAACATTGACATAATTATAGGATATAATTTTGCCCGTTGGTTGAGTTTTGCTCATGAGTTTCCCGTAAACCATTGAATATACAATGACTAAAGAACAACTGTCAGCGGAAAATCCGACTGTTCATATCTGCATGGCAGGCCCAGCGTATCCTACCCTAGTAATATGGCAGGCAAAACTAGCTGACCACACTGGCACCGTCAAAATCAGAAGTACCGGAGCCAGTTTTGACGGTAAAGACTAAGCACTGAGCGGCCCAGTATCAGAATGGGACTGGGCCGAAATGACAAAGGCTGAGCTTGACAGGAAATCCAAGAATACTTTTCTCTCCCTAGGTGAGAGACATGTGATCGAAGGCAAGTTGGCCCTACCTGTCGAATGAAAATGAAAATTTGTTAACAGCCAGATTTTTTCGGTGCCTTATGGAATGTCCTTTTTTTTATCATTTTATATACAAACTTTTATTAAAATAATAAATCCATGAACCCATTTATGATAGGAATTCAACTCGTTCTAATGCTCTGATTGAAGAATCCATCTAATCCTATGATTGAAGAATTCATATTTTATGCTATTGATATAAACCCAAAAAAACAAAAATCTGTTAATCTGAACTTGTTATTTTTAAAAGGTGTTATTTAAATTTTTTATTTTTGAATATTTTTTTTTCATGGGAATTCAGCGAAATAGATTTTGGTGAAATCACCTTTTAATGTTGTTTAAATTGTATTTTTCAATGAATAAATGRATTTAACACTTTGTAAAACTTTCAATCACTCGAATTATAAAACTCAGTCATTCAAATCTAAAGTTCCAACAATTTTTGATAAAATTTCAACAAAAATTGATCAAAAAAATGCCCACAAAAACTTTAAAAAATCGAACATTTAAACTACCATTTTTTAAAATAAAAACAAAATTACATTTATAAATACAGTGAATATTGAATATTCCTGCTGACTGATGACCCAAATAGATATAAAAAGACCAAAATCTACACGTCTATGATTATCTGTCTGAGAGTAAGTTCAATAGATTCAACACTGGATCTGAGGATGGTCTAGCCATGTGCATATAAACAAAACAGCGCTGCTGAAATAGAGTCTTAAAATTGTAGCTAACATATACATATCAACATAAAAAAAAATTACTAGTGAAATATCTATGGCAGTTGGAGCCAGGATGTCGTGACAATATTCGGAGTCATCCTGATCTTTTCCATGCACTTTTCATATGCTTCTGTCCTTTCCATGCACATTCAATATCACTGGGTCCAACGCCAATCCAATTTTGGAGAGTTTCCTATAAACATAAACATGATGAAAAGTGAAAAATCCAATCCTAAGAGTGTTTTTTATATTTTGAAAAACAGGTATGACTCATAATTGAATAATTTTGTAAATTGAAATCTTCATCCAATTTATGATAAGTTGTGAGTTTCCATATATGTAATTGTGAAATTCATCTTTTCCCAGCCAAATGAAGAGTAAGTTTAAGGGTGTAAGGTATAAATACTGCTGAAAATAACAACAAAACAATACTATATGAAACCATAGTACCAAAATAATATTTTTATTGATAGCATTGCTTCTTCAAAGGGCGACATTCAGCAGAGCAATGTTCTATTACTAAATTCCTCTACCAAAAGAATAATCTAGAGGAAGATCTTTCTAAAAGTGGAAGCTTCTATTAGGTCTTCTTACATTTGACTTATTCTTCCTTATTACTAAACCTTATTAATATGAGTCTTTATTACATAGAAAATATATTATTCTACCTACCTGAGGGGTTAGGGAGGTTAGCTCCCTAACATGCCCTCTCCCTTAAAAATTGTCTTGCCCTCACGGATGGAGATGGGGAAATTTTTACAAAATGGTGGCCGACTCCTAGGTGGCATCTTCTTGTTGTGTGTTCTTCCACTGAACTAGAACTTCCTTGATAGTGCGTTGGTGAAGATGACACTCATGTTGGTCCAAGACTGCTTGGGGTTGTAAGCAAATGGAACCTTCTTCATCCAACTCAGGTAGACTGGTCTGAGTATGGCACTTAATGCCGATCACCTTCTTTAAGCAGAAAACATGAAAAACAAGGTGGAGCTTAGAGTGATTGGGAAGCTCTAACTGGTAGGCCATGGACCCCACTCTCTTGAGAACATGGTATGGAGCATAAAATTTGGGGGAGAGTTTCTGACAGTGTTGGGATTTGAGTGAAGTCTTCTTATAAGGTTGCAGACGAAGAAACACCTATTCCCCTTCAGTAAATTCACGTTTAGAAAGGGCCTGATCTACTTGTTATTTCGTGTGATTCTGAGCCATAACCAAATTTTCTTTGAGAGTATGGAGGATGACCACGCAGAATGTAAGAGTTTGATCCACTTGTTGAACCTTGGAGACATTGGGAATGTATGATATAGCTGAAGGTGGTTGTTGTCCATAAACTGCTTAAAAGGGAGTCATGTGAGTCATGGTGTGGTAAGAAGTGTTGTACCACCATTCAGCTAGGGGTAACCATTGAACCCACGGATTATGTTTGTTAGATGCAAAACACCTCAAATAGGTTTCCAAACACTTGTTCACTGCTTCAGTTTGGCCATTATTATGAGGATGATATGTTGTGCTGAGGTGTAATTGGGTTCCCTAAAGTAGGAACAATTCTTGCCAGAAAGCGTTGGTGAAAGTGGGATCATGATCAGACACAATACATTGAGACATGCCATGGAGTTTGAAGATATTATCCATAAAAAATTGAGTTGCAATGGAGGCAGTGAACGGGTGTTGAAAAGCGCAGAAATGAGCATATTTGGAAAGATGATCCACTACTACCATGATGATTGACTTATTGTTTGATTTAGGTAATCCAACGATGAAGTCCATAGAAATATATGTCCAAATAGTAGGTGGGATTGTAAGCGACTAGAGTGTGCCTAGGGCTTTGATCATTTCTCCCTTATTTCCTTGACAAGTATCACATTCAACCACAAAGGTGTGAATGTATTGTTTCATATCGTACTACAAAAAAGAATGTTTGACCCGTTCATATGTTTTGGTAAAACCATAATTCCTAGCTGTAGGTGAAGAATGAAACTCAGAGAGCACAGAGGATTTAAGGTTCGAATTTTTCCTAAATATAGGAGACCTTTATAACGAAGCTCATCCTAGTGCCACAAGTACCCTGGAGCGGCTTTTGGATTCTACTGCAGTGTGTGGATCAATCTTGAAAGTTTGGGGTCTTGCAACCATTCTTGGCGAACAACCTGAAGCCAATCTATGACAATGAATGAGAGAGAAAAAAGAGACCCATCTTCTTCATATTTCTTGAAAAGGGCATGAGCCACCACATTTTATTTTCCTTTGTTGTATATGATTTCATAATCATAGCCAAACAACTTGGTTACCATTTTCGATCTTTGATTTTCTTGGAATGGAACTAGGACGAATGACACTGGCTTCTATCAATTCCTGAACAATCTTCTCAATTTCATTCTTTTGGGTGAAGGGATGATGATAAGGGAGAACATTTGGAGGAAGAATGCCCGAAACAAGAGGATTGGAATGATCATGGACACCGAGAGAAGATGGAAGTCCATGGGGGGTTGAAACATAACTTGGTATTGGGAGAGGATAGATTGGAGGTCGGGATGTACAGAGGGTGTCTCAACATCATGAATGGCATGAAGTTGGGAAATAATGCCAAAATGACCTTTTCTAAGGAGATTTTCCATTTGGTGGGAACTGATGATCTTTGGTGACCCTGTTGTGATGCGTTGGAACTGGTGTTTTTGTCTTGCTTGCTAGAATTGCATGGTTAATTTATGGAAATCCATGGTGATAGGGACAAGAGTGCGTAACCATTATGCACCAAGTACAATGTCACAACCACCGATGTCAATAGAAAACACATGAGATTGCAAGTGATATTGACCAATTTGGAGGTGCACATTTTCACAACTCCCTCCACATTTCATGGAACCCCCATTGGAAATCATGATTTGGAAATTATTCACTGGACAGAGATAGCAATTAAATTCTTGGGAAATGTGGTGATGAATAAAATTATCGGTGTTTCTATTGTCAACTAAAATGATGACTTTCATGTTCTTAATGTATCCAATTCATTTGATGGTTTGGGGAGCATAGAAACCTATGAGTGCATTGAGAGAAATCGGTGGCTCAACTGTCAGTGGATCAAAGGGTGGAGGAAGATCCTCTGGTGGGGGTATCTCAGGTACATGAGAAACATCTTCCTCTGCTTCAGAAACATCCTCATACATAGCCATAAAAATCTTTTGGTCATTACACTTGTGCCCTGAAAAATACTTTTCATCACAATTATAACAAAGCCCCTTAAGTTGGTGTTCATCCATTTCATCCTGAGTCAATTTATGGATCTTGAGGGTAGTTGTGGGAGTGGCGGGAAGGGGGGGTTAAGGGATAGTAATAAAGGGTTTTTTGTGGGTTTGGAAGGAGACAACTTGTTGTTCTTCCTTGGCCCATTTTGTAGCTTCCAACCAAGTCTGGGGGAAATCCATGAGGACATGAGAATGTATTTCATCCTTGAGGCCACTAATAAAGCATTCCCAGAAAAAATCATATGTCATGCCCTTTGTTCTGAAAGTTAATTGTTCAAAGGAAGCTATAAACTCTTCCATTGGGCCCGTTTGTTTCAACTTGATCAAACGACCTAAATGATGGTTTTCGGTGTCAAAGCGATCATAGAGCTCTGCAACAAACTGTGTCCAACCCACATACCATTGCGTGCCTTTTTACGCCATTGCTACCATTTGCATCATTTACGATCCAAATGGAGAACACTATAACAGAGTTTGGAAAGATCATCGGTAATGCCATGCAAAGAGAAGTAATTTTCCATTTGGGTGACCCAACACATGGGATCTGAGCCATCAAATTTGTTCACATCCACTCTAGGAAGGCATAGATCATGCTAAAAGTGATGGGACGGAAAAGTATGGGAATTGGAGGAAATCTCTCCTTCTAGCTGCAAAGGTTGGTCAGATGAGGTAAGGTCTCCAGTAATATTTAGCTTTGTGTAGAGCAGGGAAACAAAGGATTCAAGCTAGGAAGAGAGGTCTTGTTTTAGGGTTTCCATTTTGGGGTCTATGGTGGAATACATGTTGGAATTGATTGTGGTAACATTGGCACTGATTTTCTGCACTTCTTGTTGTGTCTCAGAGAAAGAAGATGACAAGATATTGAAGTGTGATTCAGGGTCTTAACTACGGCTGTGGGCTATGGTGAAAGGGGGAACAGGGAATAGGTGGGTGGGACCACACAAAAAAGGGGTTACAGTTGAAGGGTATCACAATGATTAGGGTAAAAAGGGGAATCCAATGTGGTAGGTCCCAAATAAGGGGGGAAAAAAGGGGTGGGGACTACAAAGAGAATTGTTTTTTGAAAAATGATAGGTATGACTATGATCATAATGACAATAGGAAGACAATGGGATAGGTCTCAAATAAGGATGTGGGAAGGCCCCATAATCTTTTTTTTCTTGCGGAGTTATACTCCAATATGAAGAATATTGTAGTGGCGAAATGTCCAAATTCTTACAGGAAGAAATGTGTAGTAATTTCGTAATCCGAATGCAGGGGGAAAGGTTGTACAAAAAAAGAGCTTGTTTGTTCCTTTTTGTTTCTTCTATTTTTGTCCCAAGGGTTAGGGTGTTGAGGGTTTCTACAGAAAATGTTTTTCCCTATCCTATATATCTCCGATATACATGTGGGTTTGAACATTAGTACTCGACTCAATATCTTAAGGAACCAACTAAGGAGGTTAGACCGGACCCTTAGTCGTACTACTCGATTACCCATGTACTAGAGAGTATCTTCTTGAGTATCACTTCTCATAAATAGCTGAAAGATGCAGAGTGATAAAAATATCAACAGATGCAGTCGGGTTCCCCAAAATAGAGATGCAAGAACAAGTGCAAGGAATCAGTCACTTAGACTTAGTTGTCTCACATATGCCCAGGTACTAGAGAGTATCTTCTTGAGTATCACTTCTCATAAATGAGCCTAGAGTAGCTTCTACTTCCCCTGTCGCGCCTGCTGATTTTCCTTCTATGGATATTTTGTTTTCTTCTAGGCTCATTATTTCCATCCGTTCTTGCAATTCATTCAACTTCTATTGCAATTTATTCATGATTTCTTCATGTTGTTGTGTCACTTGCTAAACTAGCTCCTTATTGGAATCCTCTACTTGGTACCCAATTTGGTCCACGTCATCATCGGCCAGTGTGTAAATGGTTGGTTCCGTGTGCCCTTTTTCCTTCTTGCGCGCACCTCATGTTGGACCCTTTCCCTTATTTTTTCCTTTCTTTCATGTTTTTGGAACTGTCTGTTTTGTTTGTTTTGTTGATGGCAGAGTCTCTAATACATCCCCTATCCAATTACCTTAACCATGTTCCTGATCATCCCCTGTATTGTTGCGTTGCTCTTCCTCTTCATTCCTAGGTTGTGTTGTCTTAGTGTCATCTATAGGGATCCTCCAATATGGTTCCTAATACTGCATTATTAGTTGGATATCCTCTTCAGTAACCTTATACTTTGTCTGGACCCACTCCTCTCTTGAGTCCTTCTTTTCCTAGACATATGTGTGATGTCAATATGCTCGAAACTGTGTGACTATTGTGTATGCTTCCACTAGTTGTGGAGTTATGCACAGTGTGTCCTTAATGCAATGTTGAAACCTTTCAGCATAGAGAATTTTTTTTATGTTGTTGTTTGTTTGTCGTCGTTTGCTTGTTGTATACCAGAAGTTCTGGTATTTTGTTGTTAAACATGGCTTCCCCCTTAGACCCAATAACTGCACTCCCTTCGGTTCTTCCCATGTTGTGAACACAAGAAATATTGGAATCCATCGATAATGGAACTCAATGCCTCTATATTGTGTTTCATCATAGTAAATAAGAAATTGATTTAACAGGAAGGGTTCCCAGCTCATTGAAGTCCCTTCCAAACACTTTTCTACTGTTGTTATCACCCCTACTGGCACTCGATCGTTTCTACATTTTCATAACAACTTGCATGCTAATTCCTATGTTGAAAATTTGATATTTGGGTCACATATGCTTGGCACATCCATGTCACGCACCCCTCTAACAGTGTGAAATTTGTGTTTCATGGAATCTAACAAGGCTTTGTCTATCTTTATGTTGTCAAACAACATGGTGGGGTCTTCCCCCTGTGTCAGTAAACCTGTGATTTTAGAAATCAAGTATATGTCTATCGAGATTGGTATATCCTTCATGCACGCAAGATAAAAGCAACTTAACACATGCATTTACTTCATTTCTCACTCCATTCCTCTAGCATATACTTGGGGTACAAGTATGTTCTGGTTTGTTGTTGGATCTACTTTCAATTCCAGATAATGGTGGGGCCCATTCATGGAACTTCTCCATGTCTGTAATTTCATGGTCTTCATATTGGAGTCATGGCACCTTCACCAACATATATTTTTCGATGATGACCCATGTTGGTATGTCAGGTGTCACCAATGTGTGGTTAACGTTCTTCGACATTTTCACTAGTGGGGCATCATCTTTTCGTGGTAGAATGTAATCACGAGGAAACCTCGGCTCTGAGGATGATGTTTCTCCCAAAATCTCCTCAACCTCCATTACCTTTGGTTCTACTAGTGCTACCTTTGTGCGGTCCTTCTTTGGTACATGAATGGGTTCTTTTAGTGGTTCGATTGTTGTAAAACCATGTAATCCTTGACAATTGCTTCGGCTCTGTATCGGCTCTGGTTCACTCTGGTTCTCTCTCACTTCCATGCAGCTCGTAGTAACAGTAATTCATGCATAGAAACCCTCAACTGCTTTTGTGCCACCTTTTCAGTTGTTCATGTCCCTTCCTTCCTTAACTAACTTGTCTAATCCGCCACCGAGGTTGATGAATGGTTAAATAAATGTGGCCTTATTACAAAATTCATCGTTGGATTTTTTCCTTGTACTTCCAATCTGTCGTAATTTCTAGCGGCTTTTTCCATTTAATATTATACAACATATTTATGACCTATCATTACCACTTTGTTGTCATCATCTCCTTGGTTTAATGCTTTTAACATTCTTGTCATTACTCCACTATGTAATTGTTCTTTCTTTCGTGTTTGCTTGCTTCATGGTCTTTTTCTTATGTGTATTATTTCCTTACTCGACATTGTCTCATCCCAATAGTGCAATATTCATTCCTTCTTCACAATTTCTTATGCCTTTGTACTCTGTAATCATCTTCTTTTTATTTATCTACTTTTTATTTATTTTTCTTCCTTTTTTCTACTTTTTATATGTTTTTCTATGTTTTACCTCCCTACTATGTTATAATTACTATAATACATGTGTTCTGGCGCAACCCAGATTACTGCGCAGAAGGTCGGTCATCTCTATAGAGCTTCAGCTGACTCCCATTCACCGTTCCTCCAAGGACTTCTCCATTTAAGGTTTCCAACTGCGCAACACCTACCTCTGTCACATGTTGAATCACATAGGGTCCTAACCAATGCATTCAAAACATCCATGGATGTTGCATAAACTTATTTTCATAGAGTAATACTAAGAATCCCACTTGGAACTTTCTTTTTTAATGTGTCTATCATTCCATTCCTTCTCTCATTCCTTCTAAACTTGTTGATGGAAACATGAGACAAACCGATGTTCCTCCAACTGTACCAACTATGACAATCTCTTCTCCAATGTTCCCGATTTTCAAAGATCAGTAATTGTTGCAACATGTAGGCTAGGTAGAATAAATTTCATTGGCATCACTATTTCTTTCCCATAGACCAACCTGAAAGGTGTCTTCCCTGTCAATGTTTTTCTTGTAGTCTTGTAGGACCATAACACTGTAGGAAATATCAAGTCCCAATCATCTCTCCCTAAATTGCATATCTTTTTCAAAGAATTCTCCAGGATTTTATTGAAAGATTCTACTGTCCCATTGGCCTGAGGATGATACACCATACTCTTCTAGTGATGAATTTGAAATTCCTTAGTCAATGTTGTAATTGTTTTATTCAGGAAGTGGTTTCCTTGATCACTGAGTAATATGCACGGATATCTAAATCATGTGACTACATTATCAAATATAAATCATGCAACAATATATGTGATGTAATCTAGGACTGGTGTTTCTTCTTCCCATCTTGTCAAATAATTGTCACGGTGATTATGTATCTTTCCCTTGATCTTCTTGCTTGTAGGTTGATTTCCCCCACAAAGCCTATGGCCCATTTATCAAATGCTTGCAATGTAACCTGTGGTTTTAAAGGCATTTCATCCCCTCTGGATGGCTTTCCCACCCTTTGACAAATATTTAAATTCCTGACAATTCTCTTTAGCATCTTTATGAAGTGTGGGCCACCAAATCCCTGTGCACAAAATTCTCTGTGCAGTTTATTTACCTATGTAATTTCCTCCTGCAATCCCTTCATGCACTTTTTTGAGTATAATAGTCCTTTCGTGTTCCAACACACATCATCTAAGTATTCCATCTACACCTAACTTGTATAATTTTCTTGCAATCAATTGATAATCTGCTACTTTAAATACCAGTTGTTTCTTCTATGAAACTATCATTTCTTATGGAACCATTTATGTACTTAGAAATTGTATGATATATGAGAAGTCAGTATCCACCATTTTGACTGCAAATAGCTATGTATCTCATAAGTTTTTGTCTAAATTCCTTGCATCTTATCCTGATAGTATGCGCGATAAATTATCTAGTCCTCCATTCAACTTCCCTGGTGAACCTCAAAATTGTATTCTTGAAACAATAGTAACCATATGCATATAACCCC
>ML776998.1:629079-651100 GCA_009831015.1 Picea engelmannii
CCAACACTGGCTTGTTCACTAAGTATTTTAGTGCAGAGTGGTTTGTACACATCTTAAAGTGAGACCCGAATAAATAATTTTTGAATTTTTGTAGCACATATACCATTTCCAATCCTTATCGTTATGTAGTGGTGTAATTCTTCTCTTCTATGGACAACTTCCTACTTGAAAACACAATTGGGTGATCTATGTCTCCTTCCCCTAGTTGAGAGAGTATTGTTCCCAATGCTATGGACGATACATCTACATGAACATGGAACTCCTTGCTCCAATCTGGAAAGATCAAAATCAACATCACTAGTTTTTTCTTTAAGGTGTCCAAACCCTTCTAACAATCCTCGTTTCATTAGAACTTCACTTCCTTCTTCAACAACCTTTCCATAGGTGTTGTGATCTGCGCATAGCCTTTGAGAAATTGCCTTTAATATCTTGTGTGCCCCAGAGTTTCCCTTAGTTGTTTGACTGATGTAGGTGGTTCTAACCCCATAATCACTACAATATTGGATTGATCCACCAGTAATCCCTGCTTACAGACCACATGGCCCAACAAAATGCCAAACGGTGCGCAAAAAATACACTTCTTCAAATTCAACGAAATATGACATTGTCTACACCTATCCAAAATTAGCTTGAGTACTTCGATGTGATCTTTTAGTGGAATGAACACACTCCAATCGTCCATGCATATCACAAGGAACTTATGAATAAATTCCTTAAATGTTGCAATCAAAAATCTTGAAAATACTGCAAGCGAATTCTTCAGTCCAAAGGGAATTATTGTATACTGATAACTTCCCCACTCTATCACGAAACTAGTCTTGTACCTATATTTTTGTGCACTTTATATATTATGGTAACCCGAGAATCCATCTGTGAAATAAAAGTCTCTTCCCCACCTATGTTCTACAGTACCTCATTTGTGAACGGTGTTGGGAATGGATGATGTAAAAATTCATCATTCATCTTCCTCAGATCCACGCAAATATTGATTCCTCATTTCTTCTTGTCTTGCACTACCATTGGAATGATCCACTATGATTCCTTCACGGGTTCAATGATCCTTGCATACAAAATTTTGTTTATTTCTACTTCCACCTTCTCTTTCTACTTAGGATTTAACCTGTAAAGTATTTGTCGCATTGGCTTAGCACCTAGTCTTAACAAAATCGTCATATCACCTAAGTCCCCAACTATCACCTTCATCTCTGAAAATGTAGTTGGGAATAGATCTTGATATCCATACAATAAGTTTGCAATATTCTATACTGTCTCATCACTCCAGTAATTTCCTATCTGTGCAAACATCGTATTCTTTGTCATCCCATTGTTTACCTTCCACGCCTTTATTGGGTGTGTGTATGTAGCAGACTCAAGCTATGGCCCTTTGATTGTTCGTTCTCCTTCTGTCTCAAGTACTTTCACATTCCTAGGATCTTATTCATCATGTTCTTATTTAGAAACATTGTAGCACTCCAATCACTCATGGACAGTCATTGAATCTTTGTGTGCACTACACACTTGTACCACCTCCATCAGTCCTTCTGAAAATATTTTGGTTCAGATATCCTGTAACACTGCATATATTGATGGATATTCATGTTCAAATGTAAATTTTACCTTGAATATTTGTACCAACTCCTCCCATATTGTTGTTTCTCTACACATTTCCAATTCCAAATACTAGTTCTTCAGAATTATATCCAGAGTATGTATAAATCTGTGCGTCCATTTTGTCTTCGGTATTGAAATCCATAAGCTTCTACACTATTGAACATGACCTTTTGGATCGTTCTCCCCTGTATAATTTGGCATCATATTTTCCAATTTGTTACCAAATCTCACTTTCATTAGCCTTCTACATTATGACCAGTCTTCCATTCCCTTTTTGTGTGCATCTCACCATCTAGCTAGAGTTTCTTTTAGGACAACATCTAGTGCCCACAACCTTTATTGTTCAGGTACCTGCAACTCAAATTAATTTAAAAGAAATCTTATATCAATCAATCCATCATACCTAGGTGGATCACATAACTTTATTCCAATCCAATGCAATGCTCGGGTTATGTGTGCACATTGTCTAGTTGATACTTCATGCATCCTCTATTGCCAATGCTCCAGACCTTCCTCTAAGTCTGATGCACACAAACTGATACTTGGAAAACTTAGTGCACCATATGTAGTGGGGTTAACATAATCCTTCATTCATCCAGTCATGTTATACAAATTGTCAATGTTGTTCCCTCTTGCTGTCTCTATGTACCTCTTTCATTTTGTTGGGTCCAATGGTGCAGTAAATTTTAACTCTCCAACTTCAAATATCATTTCCCTTCTCTTCATATTAATGATCTTTTGATTATCAAAGGCCCATTCTAATCGAATCAATTCTATATATGGTTGACTATCATCCAGGATCTAAATTACTTCAAAATATGCCACACTGTGGGCCCCATCTATGTTCATATGTACTCATGTCAATCAACTGATCGGTACTATCTTATGTTGATTCAAGAGCCTTGACTGAATAGGAGACCAGATCATCATATGTAACATATTATCGACCCTCTTACTCCTCTTCCTTGACCTCTACCAAGATTTCCTCTATTTCATGGATTAAAGCCTCTCTAATTATTATAATTTGAACCAAATCCTTTTGTTGCAACATTCTCCTCCTAAATCCTGTACATATATGAAGTGTTCTCCCTCATCAAATCGAATGCACAATAATCATTTTCTTCATGTCTGATTGACTTACAAAAATTTCAAAAGAAGTTCCTTGGTGTACTTTGATACTTCTGTAGTAATGGACACTCAGTTGGATGATGTCCTCATTTCTTACATATGTCACAATACCCCCCTACTGGTAATGGATTTGATGCTCCAGTCATCAAATATTGCGTGAATGTTGGGCACTCGTCCTTGTGATGGCCTTCAATCCTACACTTAGCAGAAAAAACTTGTTCTCATTTCCCCTTTCATTTTGTGAGTTATGCAAATTGAATCGTCAAAGCAGCTAACCGCGTATGAACTTGTGCCATCCCTCCATTATATCCTATGGGGGATGCTTCCAATTTCATCACAATCTCCAAAGCTTCATCCAATGACACTACCTTTTGTTGAATCAAGTGACTGCGAATGTGTGGTAGAATTCCTCCAATGAACCATTCTTTATCCTTTCATCCATTGTTTTTGACTCATCCAATGGTTTCTATTCAATTTCTGAGAAAACTACCATTCCCCTCTTAGTCAGACTCCAAAATATTCCCCCAATCATAGACTTTGGGTCCCAAAAACATAACCATTTTTTGGCGTGCGTGCACAGTTGTAAGAACCTACGTTTTAGTTATCTTGACCAAAAAAAACCTTTTAGACATCGTCGCATCGGCCCTTTCGGAATCACCTGCATGAAATTGAATTCTCACACGAGGCATATATTAGGGCTATAGGAACTAAGTTTCTGTAGTAGTGAGGGAATGGGAGGTGACCATCCTTGTCATTCTTACTTATCTTCTCTATGTGCGTTATTCTGTATTTTCTCTTCTTAGGTTACTTAGTGAATTCAGTTCTATATTCCCATTACACTTTAGATTTCAACATAAACCAATTACTATGACATTCATACCTTATTTTTCAATGATACACAAAAGATAAATCTAGTCTAACATGCATCAAGAAAGTATCCATGATCAATTACATAAAAGAAAAATAAACACAGTAGTTAACGTGGTTCACCCAACTTTGGGCTACATCCACAATGACTAGCTTCTTTATTATTCTTTTTTGTAATTGTCTCAGGATTGGAAACTGTGATTACAAATATACATCATGCTATATTTTCCTTCATCTAGCCTAGCTTCTCTACAGTGAAAGCCTCTCTTTCTCTCTGCAACATCTCCTTAACAATTAGACATAAACTCTTCTCTCGAACAGAACTCTACCGAGATCTCATTTCATTCAAACTAAAAGAGAGCAACCCTATTCTCCCAACCCATTACATATTTATACATGAATTATAGGGCTTAAAATCCTACTTTTTTCACTCAAAAACCCTATTACAATTCATAACAACTCAAGTTGACTCACTGATCGAGTTTGCTTTTCCTGGTTTTCCTTTTGCATGTTGCTTTTAGCATGTTGGGTTGTTTTCCTTCCCTTTCTCCTGCTTTGTCTCTTTCTTTCTTCTTTCCTTTCTTATTCTTCTTTATTCCTCTACTTTATTCTTCTTATTACACACTATATTCCTGAATGCGCCTCAACTTCTCTCTATGGAGTCCTACCTTCTTCTGTTGCGCACATATTCCATACTTAGGATTTTCATGAATATTATTTCCACATTGCCTGTCCAACATTATTCCACCTATGTGAGGGGTTAGGGAGGTTATGTCCCTAACAAAGGATCATTATTTCACTAAATTTGTTCTTGGCCAAACCAAGCCCTACCAAGAACGAGATGGTGTAAGTGATTTTGAGGTATAGAATTCTTCTAGCCACTTTGTGCCTCTGAGTTGAAGAAAACCCAAAGAGAGAGAGATTTTGGTTGAATCTATGTCTCTTGAAGCCTTATGATTTGTTTAGAAAGGGGAGCTTGTGATTTTGCTTCAAGGATGGCTAAGCTTTGAATTGATATTCGTTGAGGGCAAGGAACCTTATCCTCTAATTTAGAATGGTTGTTAGTTTTTCAAATTCCCCAAACAACTCTTAGGGGAAGTGCCTTATGATTATTTGGATGTTGATTTCCAAGACAATTCTTTAAGTCATCCTCAAAACACCCTTCCACACATGAAGGTCCCAAAGTCCTTTGCAGATCTGCCTATACCTCCTTTGAAAAGGAGCATTCTTAAAAAAAATTGAAAGTTCATCTCAAAATCCTAAGAGAAACAACATATATTATGTCCATGAAAAGATCTCTTTGCAGCTTGTTCCAAGTAAGAGCTTTGTTGTGTTGGATGAGCTACATGAAGAGTTTTGATAATGATATGTATATTATAAGAATAAAAAATAAAACAAAAAAGAAATATCATATATATATATATATATATATATATAATTATTATTATTATTATTATTAATTAATTAATAAGTAATAGAATGGCATAAAAATTTTCATTTTCGAAAGTGAAATAATAATATGAAAATCAAATTCATTAATTCATTCCTACTTAACAACAACTACAAAAACAATGTCATTTTAAAATTGGTTGTTCAATGGTCATACATTGTTTTGTTATTTTTTAGACCATTGAAAAATTGAACCTATAATCATCAACATATAACCTTGCAAAGGAAAAAGCTCCCCTACAACATTGTTTTTCTATATTAACACATTGTATTTTTATTAGATAAAACTATTTTTATTAACTAAAAGTAAGAGATAGAGTTTCTCATAAAATCAAAAGGATTGTATGTAGATGGAAAAAATAAATAAAAATTTCTCATATTTAATTTGCAATATTAAAAAACATATTATAAAAGCTTGAAGCTTCTAGATTTTTCTGTTCATTTCTCTATGGGGAAACAAATAAAATAAAAAAATATTTTATCTATGGGGAAACATAGCCTATAATGCAAGGGAATGCAAGAATGAAGGCTAAATTCCTCTTTTAGTTGGATTATATTATCATTGATTTCTAATACTGTGACAACCATGGATCTCACAGGAAAGGAGAGACTAATTGTTGTTACCTTGTGTAAATGATAGGTCTAAGGATCAGACTAGCCATACAAAGGAAGAATGTCCCCGAGCGTTGATGAACCCCTATGCGCTAAATACGTATGTGTGTTGTGTTGATGCACCTTTAGGTATTTACCCTAAGTTATGGATGATCTAGGTGGATATTGGCAGGGATGATTTTAGGGTCTAAATTTTTCCCATGGGCTAATTTTCCATGGTTTTTCTCAAAAAATGATTTGCTATTATAAAAATTATTTTCCCAAATTCTATAGGATAAAATTGTTTTACCTTAAAAATCCCCCCAAAATTATATAAACTATATAAAATCCTTAGAAATTTGAATAATTTTATAAAAATATTGCCAAACATTTTATAGTTGGCATATGAAGGATTAGTAATATTTGCTAAGGTTTCTACATTTTAAAATAAATTTCCATCCTTAAAATCATCCATGGATATTGGTGGCCACCACTGGATAAAAGAACAATTTCCATTTTAGCAATTTGTTTACAGTCTTTTGGGCCCCAAACTTATGGGGCAATTTTGAGGCCCTAAATGACGCTTTTTGGGCTCGGCAATGCCTAACATTTTTACTAAGGCAGATGCTAGGCCGAAAGGAATAAGTACTCCTTGGCTATACCTTTCCAACTGTGTATCAGGGCCCACAAACCTTTTGGCGTTTCATCTCCCAAGGTTAGGGTTTGGGATGTTTATGGTTTTCACATTTATGTTTTATGTTAAAAAGGCCTTTGGAACCTCATCGTACTCAGCTTCTTCTTGCAAATGAGCATAGTTGAAACATCTCTTCTCAGAGATAAGCTACCACCATTCAAGCAAGTTTGTTTCAGTCTGCATTGTTATAGTTTCAATAGTTTCTTTTAATTAATAGAAGTCAACTTTTATTGTATCTTTGTGTATTAATTTTCTATACATATGTATTTCATTTTGTTTCATTTATACATTCAGATTAGTGGTATCAAAGTGGTCTTCTCTTTATTTGTTTCTCGGTGCATGTCCCCAACGAGGTTAGGGTACAAGGATTTGGGACTCTAAGTAGTTGATCACTTGCAAGACCATCCCTGTCGATCACGGTGATCTAGAAAAGAGAGAATATGGATCAAGAGATCGTTTTAAACTATTTCTTGAGGAAGCCCTCGCACGACAAAGGAACAAGATGATGGATAAATTTGCACATATCCTTTGACGACTGCCAACATGTGACACATCTTCATAAATTTAAGCGGGCATCTTCAAGGAACAAGTTAATTTTTATATATTCTTATTTGAAGGACAAATAGATGTGGATATTGTAGATAAATGGTTGAATCTACTAGAAGGGTATTTTTTGGTCCATATTTTTTCCAATAAAGAAAATATTACCCTTTTTCTCCTTAAGGTCATCCCCCATGTCAAATATTGGTGGGAGACTTACTATGAGAAAAAGAAAACTCAAGAATCTGCAATATTTTCGGTCACACCCACTTAGGATCCTTTTAGGGATGTTATTAAGGAACAATACTACTCTGTTGGAAGCTACGTTGACTAGTATACAAAATGGAACACACTACGACAGGAAAGGTGACAAAAAATACCAGAGTTCACAAATATCTTCCATACCTTGCATGACATATGAATGAAATTTGGTGCTCAAGTACAGTGGTTGTCTGCATATATACATCCAAACATAAATGGAGTTTATGGACATCTCATTGTTGGATGCGAATTATCGATATGTTGTCAAAATCGAGCAGAAATTTAAACAGAAGAAATAGGAGTTTGGATCTACAAATTCCTCACACTAAAAGCAAGTAAAAGGTGGCTCCAACCCATAAAACAAAGGACATAGAAAGGATGGACCCCTAAGGACAACTAATCCAAGACATAAAAAAAGAAGGGTAATGAGAAGACGAAGAAAGACACTGGGAAGTTGTGTGAATTCCATAAAATACCCTAGCATAACACCAATGAATGTGGCTCGAAGCAGTCGTTGGTGGCCGAGATGAAAGAATCATAATCAGAGGTAGGTTCTGAATCTAAATTAGATCTAAACAAGGGGAAGCAGATCATCAATGTAGAACCCAATTCCAATACCATTACCAGCAAAGTCCATTCAAGTGAACCAGAAGGACCGGAGGAAGGTGAATTCCTTTCTCACTCACAGAGTGGGTGAAGGGTTCTCCTCTGCATTTCATTATCGATAGAAGAAGTTAAAACAACAAGATCTCAGCAGATTTCATCAAGCATTTGAACCTACCGATGACACCACACTCACATCCCTACACCATTCGGTGGCTCCACCAAGGAAGAGATCTTTGCATCATCCAACAGTTTCGTCTTCCCTACGACATCAAGCCCTTCAAGGATGAGTTATTGTGTGATATTTCCCTCGTTGAAGTGTGTGATGTTATTTTAGGCCAACCATACTTGTGGAAATGACATCGTATATATGATTCTACACCTCACAATGTTATTATTACTTTGGGTAGACAATTGTACAGGATACTAGAGATAGCTTCACCTGTCGCGATTTCTTTGATATTTGCTAAGAAATGAAGGAATTTCATTTCCCAGACCATGAAAATTTTCTTCTTCATGATTCACTCTCAAAGTGAATAAAAGGTCAGAGTCACATCCATGGCCTATGCACAAGGCCTCTCCATGCAACAAAAGCAGGTGGACAAGATCATGGAAGAATAAAAATACATCTTCTGCTCACCCACTAGGGTATCGTTGCACTGTCAGGTCAAGCATTCAATATATCTAACCCCTGGTGCACCTCTACCCAATGGGCTAGTCTATTGCCACTCTCTAACGAAAAATAGGGAAATAAACTGACAAATCCAACAAATGCTTCAAAAGGGGCACATCTGAACCATATCCTCACCTTGCGAGAGCCCAATTGTACTCATGTAGAAGAAATATGGGACTTGGTGATTCCGCATTGATTATAGGGCCCTAAAAAAAATCACATTCAGGAAATGGTACCCAATTCCTCGAATTGATGACCTTCTTGACCAGCTCAAGGGAGCCAAGTTTTTCAGTAAGATTGACCTGAAGTCTGGCTACCATGAGGTCCCAATAGAATAGACTTATGTATGAAAGATTTCTTTCAAGTCCATAGAAGGTATTTTCGAATGGTTAGTCATGCCCTTGGTTTGAAAAATGCTCCAACAAATTTCATGAGATTGATGGACGATATATTGCGGCCTTTCATCAATTATTTTTTGGTGGTATATCTAGATGATATCCTTGTCTTCAACAATAATTGGACATAACCCTTGCATCATATTCAACAGATCCTTCATACTCTTTGACAACATAAGCTATATTCTAACTTGGAAAATGCTCCTTCGCATTGAACAGGGTCCAATGCCTAGGCTACATTGTTGATGAGCATGGTGTGCATGTGGATCCATCCAAGATCCAATTCATGTGTGGTTGGACAGTCTTGACCACACTAGATGAGCTTTGAAGTTTCTTAGGACTTACCAACTTCTATTGCAGGCTCATGTTTGGATTCCCCCATATAACATGGGCCATCATCCATGTGACCAAGGGTGGTGGCAAGGAAAAGTTCATGTGGGGGAAGTCACAAAAAAATCATTCGATGATCTGAAAAATCATTTGTGCTCTCCTCCAATACTCTCCTTACCCAATCTGCAACAACCTTTTGAGATTGAGACTAATGCCTCAGACTATGTCATGGGTGTAGTTCTCACTTAGCACAGTCATCCAATGGAATATCATATTGAGACACTATCAAATTTTGTTCGTAAGTACCCCACCTATGACAAAGAAATGCATTCCATTGTACAAGTCTGTTGACAATGGAAGCACTACAATCTCGAGAAGGAGACAATCATCCACACTGATCACAAGCTTTTTCATTTCATGTAGACACAAGGAAAATTGTAGAACGATCACCATCAAAAGTGGTCCACCTACTTGAAACAGTTCCAAATCACCATCAAATATAAAATAGGGAGCACCAATCGTGTCGCTAACTTCCTTCGTCGTCCTCCAGTTGCAGAGTGGACCACGGTGCTCCACTCATGTGGCCATGAGGCATCCAAGTGGCCCCAAATCTACAAGAGTGATCCTGACTTCACTACCACTTCACAAATGTTAGGCACATGTGTGATTGTCACTAACTTTCATCTTCGAGATAGATTGTTATGGCATCTAGGCCATCTTTGTGTTCCTTCAAGCGAGCATGTGAAGTTGATTTGGGAATCTCACTACATTTGAATGGAAGGAAGTTTTTGCATGGAAAAGACCCTGTTAGTACTACAAAATCATTTCTATTGGCTGAAATTACGTTAGGACGCTAGCAAGTATATCATGTCCTCCATTTCCTGCACCATTTCCAAACCAGCCACTAATAAGAAAGGCCTGTACATCCCTCTACCTACTCCCAACAGGCCATGGGAATCCATTTCAATGGAATACATGTTAGTCCTTCATTCAAGAAATTAGGGAAATTACTATGTTTTTGTGGTGGTTGATCAGTTTTCTAATATGGCCATCCTAACATCTTGCAAGAAAAATAGCACAACTTAGGCCACTGCTAAGATATTCTTCGAACGAATGTGGGTACACTTCAGGATACCACAGAACATCACATCATATTAGGAGAGAATATTCCTAAGAACATTCTGGTCTAGGCTCTTGTTAGTATTGGACACTAGGCTCACTAAATCCATCGCCTTCCACCCCAAAATTGATGGCCAGATAGAGGTTGTCAATAGAATGATCGTGCATATATTACGCATGTATAAATCCAAACATCCACGCACATAATATGAGATTCTCCCCTATGTTCAAAATAACTACAATAGATCTCTTCATAGCTTGATCGATCACGGTCCCTTTCAGATGGGGTTGGGATTTCAACCATTGGGTCCCATTGATGTCGCACTGCCCCTCGCATCCATTCCAAAGGAATCATTCCATGCTCATTCTGAGGCTTCCAAAGCCACCATGCTTATTGAATGGATTCAGCACATCCATCAATAGGTCCATGATAGTTTATAGAAAGACAATGCTAAGTACAAACAACGCCATGATCAACATCGGGTGCCACACAAGTTTCAAGTGGGAGACAATATTTGGTTGCATTTGCAAAAAGAGAGCCTTACAGGACCCCATTGGAAGTTTCGTCCACTTCATTATGGACCTTACACCATCACCAAGGTTGTGGGTGACAATTATTTTGAGCTAAGAATTCCCCCCTTCCTTGGCCTTTAGTTGGTGTTCAATGTGGACCTCCTTCAACCATACTTCCCACCATTACTAAATGCATTAGAGATCACAGAGAAGTTGACACCAACATAGCTCAACCCTAACTGCAAGGAATAGGCAACCATTGATCAGATTAGGGACACTCATATTAAGGGCACTTGCCAACAGAGGATCCATCTTTATCGGGTTATCAGAGAAGGGAAGCTCCTACACCAAGGAAAGTGTCTCACCCAAGGCCAAGTTCAGGAGAATTTTCCCCATCCGATGGGGCCGCTCAATGCAATCAAGACCATTTCTTCCTAAGTGGGGAGGAATGATCCAGGTGGATATTGGTGGCCACCCATCTATTCCACTAGGTCAAAGAACAATTTCCATTTTGGCAATTGTTTTACAGTTTTTTGGGTCCCAAACTTCCAGGGCCATTTTGAGGGCCTAAATGACGTTTTTTGGGCTCGACAATGCCTAACCTATGGCCAAAGGAACATGCTAGGTCGAATGGAATATGTACTCCAAACAGAATATGTACGCCCTCGTAAAGTTGACGTATCAACTACCCCCATCGAGGCTCACAAACCTTTTGTTGTTTCATCTCCCTCGGTTAGGGTTTTGGATGTTTAGGGTTTTCTCATTTATGTTTTATGTTAAAAATTCCTTTGGAGCCTCATTTTACTCATATTATTCTTACAAATGAGAATATCCATCATATCTCTTCTCAAAGATAATTTTCCACCATTCGAGCAAGTTTTTTTTAGTCTGCAATGTTACAGTTTCAACAATTTCTCTTTATTAATTGAAGTCAAGTTTTACTATATCTCTATGTATTAATTTGCTATACATATTTATTTCATTTCATTCCATTTATAAATTCAGATCAACAGAAGCGATTCAAATAAATACAAGTTATAGAGGAGGAGGAGTGAAATTGAATGTTGGAAGGGATGATATGACCCCATGAATAAATTAGAGGGTCTCGAAGTTACAGAAACCAAGTACAGGAAGATCTGGTTGAGAGATCACAGTATGATAAAGTATAAAAACACACAGGAATTTATAGCCTACACAATATTGAGCTCTAGAAAATATTTTGTGAGGGTGCCCAATGGAAATATTGACCAAATCAAAGAAATGAACTAGGGGTGCCAAATACAATATCCCACATGCATAAGAAGAACAATGGGTTTATAATGAAAACATGGCTTTATGAAGTGTGAATGCGAGTAGAGGAACCATGGAACCTTGCGCAAGGCATTAAATTGTAGGAGTGGGGACCAACATATTGGAAGAATCCATCAAAGAGGATTATCATAATAGTCCATCCAAGAACATGCCATCAGAACGATTTACTATACAAGTCGGTACCACATGTCAAAACCACAAAGAGGCCATGACACCCAACACACATGAAAGGGGTCCACATGGAGGTGATGACAACCACCACAACAAATTCCAAGTCATATCCACATGAAGGCTTAGACACCCACCATGCAAGCATCCAATATTGTACATAAAGCCACATAGATGCTACATAAGAGCCATATACCACAAATAAAACCCTGTGTCTAAGTTGAAGCAAATCACATCGAATTATTTGGTGTAGAAAACAAATATGGGTAGTTGGTCATATGGCAAGGCCATCCGAGTGAGCAAGTGTGAAATTTCATTAGGACTCCGATGGGGAAGGTTCTGATTTAACAAGGACTATCGATCTATTGAAGAGTAACCTCAACAGATGGTAGCCATTGGATTTGGTATAGTCCATCTCAAGGAAAGGGAGTCTAGAACCCTAACTTCCCTGCAAGTGTAAGACTCGAGTGAATTTGTAAAATAATATGTAGCAAACAAGGACCATCATATCATTCGGAGCACAGGAGGTTAGAGTAGATTGTGATACCTACAGTGAATATGTACCAATGACAAGGGACTTTGAGAATGATTGTGAGTCTTTGATCTAGGTAGCGATTATATCTTTGTTTTTCATCAGAGATAATCTGGTCAGAGTGTAGTTATTTATGAATAGATGGGTTTCAACGGAGGGGGCTCTGAGGGCCAACGAGAGCCCAATAGGTTGATATCTGGATATCCCAAGGACCTGATAGACCCGACGGTCCCGATGAACTTGATTGCAGATCGATGATGACAATTCAATTGAGATTAATCCAAGGTTTGATCTGACGAATTCTGAGCACCATGGTGATGTTGAGTATTTCAACACCCTGGTGGTCCCAATATGAAGGAGAATAGATCAACGATTGAGGATTAATTTAAGATGTGATCCGATCATCATTGAGTGTTGAAGTTCAATTAATTATTTTGGTAAACAAAAAAAATATCAACGCTCGTGATTTAATTAAGGACCAAATACAAATGTGGTTGAGTGTTGAGGACCCATGAAAAGATCGCGTACAGTAAAAAAAGATTGAGAACGGTTTTCATGGAATGTGTTTGATATTGTTCTTGAAGAACTTATAAAGCCAAAATTTTATGGAAAGCATGGATCTAGAGTCGACCCAATGAGTAGTTTAATCTTATGGAAAAATTAATGAAATAAGAGAATGTATAAATAAATATTCCCAAATCAGAATCAATATTTTAGTGGTGTGTGTGGGGTGCAAGAAAAGGTAGGAAGCGAAAGTAAGAGAGAAAAGGATTTGAGGAATGTAAGAAGAATGTTGATATAAAGGAAGTGAGAGAGAAGGATATATAACACTGAGGTTTGAAGATGTGAAATAATGATATAAAAGGAACCGATATTGGTTTAAGGGTGGTTGGGAGGTGAAAGGTCTAAGGAGTCTCTAAATTCATGAAGAATGTAAGATGGTGGATAATATTGTGACCACATAGACAGAGAAGCATATTCGTACAGGTGAAGGCTTGAACAAAGCAATAAATCTGATATTATTGGAAGATTAAGAGGATTGGTTTCTCCTGCAGGTTGGTTCCTGCAAATATTTTAATTGTAGGTACTAGAAGAGATGAGTTGGTGCTCAGTCAAGGGGATTGGTGTCTCCTGCAGGTTCATTCCTGCAAACCTTGTTCTTGATTTTGTGCTCAGTCAAGGATATTGGTGTCTTTAGTAGGTTGGTACTCGCAAATAAAGTAATAGCCAGTTGGTGCTTACAAATATTGTATCAGTAGGTTGGTGCCTATAAGGTCTTATTAAAGAATTATTTTGTGTTTTTCACCCATTTGGGTTTCCACATAAAATATATATGTATTGTGACTCTATTGACATGGTTAGTTCTTTGCATTATTGATTATAATATTTGGGATGATTAATAGAAGTTAAAAGGAGTTTTTACATTGTTAAAATTGTGCAACATTAATTCACCCCCCTCTTAGTATTGCTAAATATTCCAAAAATAGGTATCAGTGTGATTTCCTGCAGAAATATTCTAACTACAGGAAGGTAGATCCCCATGGCACACATGGAAAACTAGGAAAGAAACTCCAAAAACAAGTCTCCATTCTTTGATGGATCATATTATGCATTATGGAGCATCAGAATGAGAATTTATCTACAGTCATTGGGATATGATGTCTAACAGTCAATAAAGAATAGATACATCACCCTTGAAAGTCAATTCTATGATGTAGTTGCTAAGAAGCTAGGTGAGAATAACTCAAAATCCATGAATGTTATTTTGGATGGATTGGAAAGATCATAATTTACCAAAGTTGTGCATTTTGGAACAAAAATAGAAATGTGGGACAAGTTGCAGAATATATATGAAAGGAATGATAAAGTTAAGAAGGAAAAAATAGAAACTCATAGGGGACAATTTGAAAATCTCAAGATGAGAGAATATGAAGATATGACAACCTACATTCTTTGTGTGGATGAGATTTTTAACACTATCCAAGGAATGGGCGAAGCCATAGATGAAAAAGTTGTTGTACAAAAGGTTCTCAGGACACTTCCATCAATATTTCCCCCCAAGATATTTTGCTTTGAAGAAATGAGGGATTTAGATATTCTAACAATGGATGAATTACATGGAATCCTAATAGTCTATGAAAGGAGAAATGTGCAGGAAAATCCATTAAATCATGAGGCATCATTCAAGGCATCAAAATGAACAAGCTCAAAAGGACACCGAACAAATGACTCCTCTAAAGAAGAATTTGATGTAGAGGAAGAAAACTTTGTCAGGAGGCTCAAGAAAGGAACTGGAAAATACAAAGCTAAGATCCCTTTCAAGTGATTTGATTGTGGTAAAGTAGGTCATTTTGTTGCTAAGTTTCCTTACAAAAGGGAATCTAATTTTAATAAAACCAAAGATCACTATATAAGTGACAAAAATGAAGAGAAAAGGAAGAATTGTAGGAAAAAGAAAACTGTGTATGCCAATGATGAAGGAAGATCCTCTGATGAAGAAGACAAAAACACATAAGATTTTTTATTCATGGCCATCAATGAATTCTCTGATGATGAAAAACATGAAGACCCTGATGAGAAAGGAGAGGTCAATCTTGAAGGTGAACTAATCTGTGCTCTAAGTGAACTAAAAAACTCAGAGGTAAAAATGAGTCTCTCAAAGAACAATTAAGAAAATCAAAATGAGAACATCATGAACCAAAAATGGTCAAACTGAAACTATTCGTTTGAAAAGATAATTAGAGGAAGAAAAAATAATTGAAGAAATATTGGCAAATAAACTCAAAGAAATGGAGGATATATGTCATAAACGAGAGCTTGAAATTGTTTTCTTAAGAAAATAATTATATAAGACAATATCCCAATTGAACACAAACCTGAGGTTTGAAAAGAGCTCAATAGTCCTAGAATACATTCTAAATGTGAAAAGATGATTGTTTGACAGAAATGGTCTTGGATACAAAAACATTCAAAAAAATATTGATTTTGAGATAGTAGAAAGAAGTGGGAATACTCAAAGCTATGAAAATATAATTAGGAGTTCCAATCATAGTGGAAATGCTATAAAAATTGAAGCAGATAACAAACAAAAAGAGGAATATTAGCATAAGATCAATTATCTTCCCAACAGAATTGAATTTGAAAAGAGTGTTCCACCCAGAAGACCTCCCACCGCAATAAGTTCTTACAATGATGTCAAGGATGATATGAACAACAAAAAATATCAAAGGCTTACCAACAAAAATGCTACACCAAGAGTACCTCCTACAACAAGGTATCAAAATATGTTTCTTGGTTACTATTTTTTGTGTCATAATTTTGGACATAAAGTCATTAACTTCATGGCCAATACAAGAGATAATTCTATGAGAAGTAGAGATACATACAAGACCTCCAGGAATGAATATATAAGCAAAAAAATGGCTCAAGAGTTTGTAGACGGAAACTATAATCCTTTTTCTCCACTTATGAACTCCAATATTGAATGTTACAAGTGAAACAATTTTGGCCACAAAGCACATGAGTGCAGAAGTAGATTACAGTCCACAAGACAAAACATGAAAGAGAAATATTTTACGAAACATGAGGAAGAAAACAAAATAGTATAGAACAGAAAAGCAAATCAACAAAAGGAGGAAGAAGACAATCTAGCTTTTCTTCCTCAAAGAAACACAAGCCAATTGTATATCAATAGTGGATGCTCCAATCACTTGACAGGAGATCAGAACATATTTTTAACTCTTAAGAAGAAAAATTGAGGCAATGACATGTTCAAAAATGACAATTCTTCCAAAATAATTGGAAAAGGAAAAGTCAGTATTGGAAGTAAGAAAGCCAAAGCAGAAGATGTATTGTTGATTGAAGATATGAAACAAAATATTCTCGGTATTAGTCAAATATGTGATCAAGGACACACTTTTTTCTTTTTACTCTCAAAAGTGTGAAATAAGAAGTGAATAATTTGGTAGAACAATTGCTATAGCTCTCAAGACTCTTGATAACATATACATTTTAGATGAAGTAAAAGGAGAAATGTGTTGCATGGGACAAATATATCAAAGTTGGCGTTGGCACAAGAGAATGGGACACATAAAGTTTGACAATTTGGTAAAAATAAGCAAGAATCAAGCTATAAGGGATCTTCCCCTAATTGTAAGACCTTTAGATCCAATTTGAAAACATTGCCAACATGGGAAGCAAACCAGAGTCACCTTCAAAACAAAGGAGCATTCAACTTCAAAGACTTTGAAACTCATTCATATTGATATTTGTGGACCAGCCATAACCAAAATCTTACAAGGTGAGCACTTATTTATGCTAACTATAGATGAATACATTAGAATGACACGGGTTTCCTTTATAAAGAATAAATTAGAAGCAATTTATAAATTTAAGGTGTTTAAAGAACTAGTAGAAAACAAAATTGATCTTAAAATCAAGTGATTACGATCAGATAATGGAAGTGATTTTACCTCAAATGAATTTGAAAAATTATGTGAGATGCATGGAATCAAAAGACAATTCTCAGCAACCAGGACACCACTACAGAATGGTGTGGCAGAAAGAAAACACAGGACCGTGCAAGAAATGGAAAGAACTATATTAAATGACTCCAAGCTACCATATATGTTTTGGAGAGAATCAGTACAGACTGTTATTCATATTCTAAACATATGTTTTCTTAGAACAAACCATGATAAAACACCATATGAAATGTGAGAAGGTAGACCTGCAACAGTTAACTATCTTAAACTATTTGGGAGTAAATGTTACATAAAGAGAAGTGAACAGAATTTGGGTAAATTTGATTCCAAAATTGTTGAAGGAATCTTTATAGATTACTTATCTAATAGTAAAGCCTATATATCTTACAATCTAAGGTTGTAAAATATAGTAATGAGTACAAATGTGAAAGTAGATGATGAAAAATCACATTTTACAAACCAGATTTCAAAAGAAGCAAAATGCAGAGAAAAAGATGAATATCTGCAAGAAGGACAACATGAAGAGGAACAAGAAGAAAAAGAATCAGAAAAATAAAAAATAGAAACAAAGGATCAAAAAACAAAAGAGGAAGATCAAACAAAAATACGGGACACAAAAACTCCTTCAAGGTATGTACAAAAGAATCATCCTAAAAGAAAAATTCTTGGAAATAGGAGTGCATGACCTCAAACAAGGAGAAGAATAAATAATCAAGTAAACTTTTCCTTACTATATACAATAGACCCCCATAAATTTGAATAAGCCAGCCAAGATGAACATTGGATCAATTCCAGGAATGATGAATTGGACCAAATTGAAAAGAACCAAACCTGGGATCTTATTCCTAGACCCAAGGATAAAAATGTGATAGGCACTAAATGAGTTTTAAGAAATAAACAATATGAAAATGGACAGGTAGTGAGAAACAAAGAAATATTGGTATGCAAGGGATATCCTCAAATTGAAGGATTTGATTTTGAAGAAATTTTTTCCCATGTAGCAAGATTGGAAGAAATTAGGATGTTTTTGGCATTTGCTTGCTACAATAACTTTAAAATTTATCAAATGGATGTTAAATCAACATTCCTAAATGGAAATTTAGAAGAAGAAGTATAATTGAACAACCTGGAGGATTTCAGTTATCAGAAGATGGAGATTATATGTGTAAACTCAAGAAATCCATCTATGGCCTAAAGCAAGCCCCCAGAGCTTGGTACTTTAGACTAGACAAGCATTTACAACAGCAAGGATTTAAAAGAGGATCTATAGACAACAAAATCTACATCAAAAGGGGGAAAAAGACATGATAATAATTGTTGTCTATGTGGATGATATGATATTTGGAATTATTGTAGACAAGATAAGAAAAAAATTGTTGAAGAGATGCAAAGTGAAATCGATATGTCAATGGTAGGATAATTGCCATTCTTCTTAACACTGCATTTCTCTCAATCAAACAAAGGTATCTTCATATCTCAATTGAAGTAAATTCAAGAGATACTCAAGAAGTTCAAAATGGAGGATTGTAAACCAATTAGCACCCCTATGACCATGTTTTCGTAAATTTCCCCTTGCAGACAGGTGAAACCCCCCTTGGATCAAGACCCCTTCTTTGATCTAAGAAAGAAGGGAAAAAAATGGTAACTACTTTCCATTTTAACCTATTTCAAAAAATAGAATAAGAAGTAAGAGATATATGACTCACCTTTTTACGATTGTTGTCCTCATTGCTACATCCTTTGACCTTGTTGACCAAGCTCCTAGGCGGAAGATAGGACTTGCAATGAACAGAGAGGAATATCCTTTATTCTACTCTATATTGTTAGGTGAAAATAGATGTATCTATGATGAAAATCACAACAATAAATGTAACACACCCACTACGGCATAATAAATTTTTCTCTTTTCCTCAAGGGATAGAATCCTCGAATTCCTACAGGGGCCTAGTGCAGGCTAGCTCTTCCCTTATCCACCTCCATGTGATCATTGGTTATGACCACAGGCCAAGCCAAGAGGCGCCTTTTGCATTTCACGACTCAGCGATGCAAGAGAGTCAAGTCTTTCGACCCTTCAAACCCCGAAATGCCAAAATGCCAAACCCCGAAAGGGCTGGCGAGTGACAAGCTCCCCACTTGGGTCTTGTCCATGTGACCCTGTTCTGTGACCATGCGCTAAATCGACAAAGCACTTACTAGCTTTTTGTGATTTGTGGAATTGCAATGCAATGTCTCTTCCTCTCCCTTTCAAATCCCCGAAACTCCAGAATCTCCGAAGTTCCCCTCCAAAGGGAGATCAACGGCTATAAGCCTCCCCTGATCCGACGGTATTGGCCGTATCGGGATTTCGCAAGTCAGGAGTTCGAAATGCAAGACAGTCAAATCTTTTGACTCTTCAAACCCCGAAACTCGATACTCGAGTTCTTATTTGAGATCCAACGGTTCATATCTTTTTGGAGTTTCGTGAACCAGGAGTTCATGATGCAATGACTCCAAAACTCTTGTCACTCCAATCCCCGAATCCCAATATGGGGATTCGTGTAGGATATCAACGATCCTCGAGGATTTGGATCCAACAGTCCACGGGATTTCGGAGCTTTCCCCTAACTCTGACCGCTCACCATGCGTCTCCTTTGATGGATGATCTAGATCCTTTCCGGACTCCTCCTTTCTGCCACAGAACGCATCGGGGTTTCAGGTACTGGGATTTCGCGACTTGCGAAGACAAGGGTTCTTGCCCTTTGGTTTCCCAGGTGCAGAAACGCCAAAATGTCGACCGACAACCACGTGTCCCTCCGATGGAAGGCTGCGACCTTTACCCACAATCAACCATTATGATATTTTCAGGATGATCAACGGTCACGATCAAATCCCGACTTTCTTAGACTTATTCACACTTAAACCGATTCGGGTTTCGTTTACCAGGATTTCGCGACTTGCGAAGACAAGGGTTCTTGCCCTTTGGTTTCTCAGTTGTCGAAACGCTGACCGACAACCACGTGTCCCTATAAAACGATGGTCCAGATACTCCCACGGACCTTGGGGATCTACGGTCTCGATTTCTTCGCTACTTACGAAGATAAAAGAAAGAGTTTGAGGCATTTAACGCCCTCGTTTCTTCCTCCAATCTAACGATCGTGACTGACCGCAGATATTCTGACAGGATCTCTTCTGTCAATCAATACTTATCCCTACACTGCCATTTCAGGATTTTGCAGATCGGGGTTTCGGGAATTGCGAGTGTGAGAGGACTCGCGCTTAGATACCCCGGGTGCCGAAATGCCAAAATGTCAGGATTTTAAGAGGCCCATTCTTCCTCATACAGGATGGCTAAGACTTGCGCCACCACATCCTCTTTCAAGTTCTTGGTAAGCTTTCCAGAGAGGGTATCTCCATGGAGAGATCTATTCCGAGTATTACTGGAGACAAATAAGGGCATAGATTTCCCGAGAACAGACTTGAAGTTTGAATTAGATCCGTATACATATATATATCTATTTATAAAACATAAGCCATACGTAGTCTTTCCATTATAAGCATGCAACCACCATTTCTGGTCAAAACACCACACAGACAGTCTTATACTGAAACCATTTATAATTGCACAGACTATGATCATAAATGTCAGAATATACATTTCAATATGAAAGATGTAAAACACTTATCAGAAATAACACCATGTGTGATTGCAACTGCTGAGAGGGATGCTCATTTCCACCCACCTGTAGGCTCAGCAACTCCCAACGGATTTACCACTAGCCACCCCCGAGCAGAGACCGCGATGTTGGGAGACTAAGTCTCTGTTTTCCAGTGATCGAGAATGAAGGTTACTCTCCTTCTTCTCTGCTATCACTCACTCTGTATTCTTCCAGAGTTCTTTTCCTTCTCCTCTTCCCCTCGCATCTGCCCCCTTGATCGCACACTCTTCCTGCCTTTTCTCCTTTCGGCGAGGTTGCATGTGGCATGATATTCCTTGTGGTGGTCAGGTCTGAGGACTCTACAAATGGGAGGTTCACCCCCATCCCTCATTACTCATGAGGAGCCATTTACCTACCAACCTAGTGAGTCATTTAATTTTGGGCCAGCAAGCCTCTCTTGGTTATCCGAGCCAATGAAGTCCAAATATGGTATTGGTTTCAGTGGAATTTAATGCCACCATTCTAGGTACCTTCCACCACCTTTCTTCAGCCATCGTGGTCTCTTTTTCAGCACATCCCCTCTCAACAGTCCTGCAATATATATATTCATCATATTATTTACATTCATCGACCTTTTTCACAAGGTCCATTCACATCACACATTCACATTTATGAGTTTGCCACAATACTTGGCCAATATGGTTATTTTTACAGACTAGGGGAAATAGGGTGTTACAATTCCCTCCCCCTTAAAGGAAAATCATCCTCGTTGTTGTATCTATCAGCTTTACATGCATGTACAGATGTAAACAAAATCAGATATGCTCGTTTCATGGCATCCTCCATTTCCCATGTAGCCTCATCTGGGCCAAAATGTTTCCACTACACCTAGACCTGTGCAATGGTTTGGTTCCAGAGTGAGGTTTCCTTTCTGTCCAGTATGCATTGAGGTTCTGGTATAAATTCTCCCTCTAGTTCCACCTGGATCACAGACCAATCAATTATATGATTAGCATCATGTACATATTTCTTCAATAATGAAACATGGAAAACATTATGTGCTTTTACTGTGGGAGGAAGTGCTAGCCTATAGGCTATAGGTCCCACTCTATCTAGA
>ML776998.1:665150-687111 GCA_009831015.1 Picea engelmannii
TGAATTTGGCATAGAGCTGATGTTCTCTTAGCACTTGCAGCACAAGTCTAAGATGCTCTTCATGCTCTTTTCTATTCTTGGAGTAAATTAATATATCGTCAATAAGAGCAAGCACAAATTTGTCTAGGAATTTGCTGAGTACATTGTTCATCAAGCACATAAAAGTGGCAGGGGAATTGGTCAACCCAAATGGCACTACCACAAACTCATAGTGACCTTACCTCGTTCGGAAGGCAATTTTATGGATGTCTTCACCCTTGATTCAGACTTGATGGTATCCCGACCTCAAACCAATCTTTGAGAAAATAGACTCATCTCCCAATTGATCGAACAAGTCATCGATCCTGGGCAAGGGGTACTTGTTCTTTATAGTTACCTTATTCAGTTGTCTATAATCTATACACAGTCTAAGGGTACCATCCTTCTTTTTCACAAATAGGACTGGTGCTCCCCATGGAGACACACTGGGCCGAATATAGCCCTTATCCATCATTTCTCTTAATTGCAATTTGATTTCCACTAACTCAGGTGTGCTCATCCGGTAGGGTGTCCTAGACATCGACACCGCTCCTGGTGCAAGTTCGATTGAGAAGTCAATGTGCCTTCTCGAAGTTAAACCCGGTACCTCTTTCGGAAACACATCTCTATATTCTCTTAGGATAGGGTGATCGTCAGGGCTTGGTTTGTCACCTTCGATTGTTTTCAACACCTGTATTGTATATAGGGGACATCCCTTTCGGCAATACTTTCTCATTTGCAGAGCTGATATTTGTCTCACCGAGATAGGTTTTCGGATCCCTTGAAGGGTTATCTTTTTCCCTTCTTTACTTACACATTCTAAGTTTTTATGGTAACAGTCCAATATGGCTTCATGGGAAGCTAGCCAGTCCATACCAATCAGCAGATCATATGATCCCAGGGGTAATAAGTTAAGGGTTGTTTGGATGGGGAATTTCCCCAACATCAATTGGCAGGCTGGTATACCCTCTGCTACCCTTCTTTTGGTGCCAGTGGATAACTATACCAACCATGGCTTGGTATGTTTTTGTGGTTGTAGTTTACACTTATCAATAACTTTAGGGGCTATATAACTCAAATTTGAACCAGGGTCAATTAAAATAGACACTAGATGGTTGGAAATCATACCTTCTATTTCCACTACTGAAGCTTGGTGGTTGGCTTGGTTATTATCCAAGGCCGCATGGATTGGTGGCACACTCCTGGCCACATCATTGACGATAGTAGTTTCCTAGATGTTATAAATCCTTCGACTATTTTGTTGTCGGTGTGAACAGTCTCTCAATAGATGTTCTTCCCCGCAACCCCAACATTTCAAATGTTCTCTCTTTAGGTTATCAGTCTTCACGGATATAGGTCCAAAAGTTTTATTTCCGATGAAAGAGGGAAAATTATGCTGGTGCACACTCTAGGCTGGGAAGCTCATTCTTGGGTTCTTCTTATAGTTCGTAAATCCTGGGAATTTAATCCCCTTTTTCTGAAATCTTGAACTATTCTTTTGTTTCCATCCTTCGCGAGGTTCTGCTCGATGCCCAAACAGTTCATGACAATAGGTTTCCTTTCGAATAGTGCCTTCTAGAGTCTTTGGCTCATCAAATTCAATTATGTTCCGATAGTCCTTAGGTAGTCCACTGATGAAGCGTCTTTGGCTACAAGTTGATAAACAAGGCTGACGAGTGACTAAGGAAGTACTCATGTAGACCTCCTTACTTGGAGTAGAGGAAATTAGTTGCCAATTTCCTATGGGAGGAGGAGAGTAACCTTTGTCCCTGACTGTAGTGGAGCAAAGATAAATAATCTCTCTCAGAGCATCATGGTCTAGCTCGAGGGTGGCTAGTGGTAAATCCGTCAGGAGTGGCTATGCCTATGGTTGGGAGGAAATAGGCACCCCTTTCAGCAGTCACTTCACATTCTCCATTTCTGATAAGTATTATCATACTCTGTATATATATATATATATATATATATATTGGACATAATGATGTAATTTTGTGTTTATGTTTAAGTTCTTCAGTATTTGAAAAATCATTAGAAATGTTCTTTTTCTTTTGTAAACTATTATATTTATATGATGTTTGAATTATCTCAGTTTAGCTTCTATAGATTCAGGGGATGTGAACCCGTCAGAGAGTTGGGGTAGGATTGAGTGGAACGTCTAAGTCCTGACAATCCTTTGAATTCTCCTTAGCAGGAATTTCAAGTTCATCTATGTGGGAGAAGGGTGTTTTCCCTTCACACTATCTACAAATATGACCGAGGGATCATTCACATGTCCTTAACCCCTTTGCTACAAAAAGGATTCGTGCTTATCCCACAATATTTTCCAAGAGACCCATGTGACCAGGGCCTGGGAACCTACGCTAGTCCAAAAGAGGCTAGCTCTTTCGGTTTCGAGACTTCGGAACTTATGATTCCAAAAACCTCAAAAATAGCCAAAGGTTGAAGTCATGAAATCACGAGGGTCATTGATTAAGGGATCTAGTGTAGATCACTAACATCTGTTGGATCAGACTTAGGAAGGGAAGCGTTAAATGCTTTGGTGAAGTCCTACTTTGGGAGAATAGAAGTGGTCTAAAACCGAAAACTCCCAAATGTCAGAGCCGTGAAGTAAATCGGGATCGTTGAAAATGGAGAGACACGTTTCCACAGATCAACGGTTATCTGGAAGTCCAAGTATTCAAAAATATAGCGACGCACACGTTTCCCCATATCTCTGCAAGTTGGAGTAAATATTGGTCGTAGATGCTAGGTACACGTGGTGATAGATCCTGCGTGGTCTGGAGGGAAAGCCGAGAGGTACACACCAAACTCCTAAATGTCAAACTTTCGAAGTGATGGGGATCATCGATCTATGGATCCTTCAAGATTCCTCCGAGTCGTCGATCCAAGAAACCACCCTCAATTACCCAAATGATCGGGAACCTATTGTACAGCGACACATTGCCCCTATTTTTCCCCTGTCTAAGGTTGACCATCGAAATAGAGTCGTCGGATGACAGGATACGTGGCAAGCGATCCAATAGTCTGTAGACTTAGTACTCTGGGGGAGTTTGGCCAAGAGTTTTCAAGGTGTGAAAACTCATGATGTCGCGAACGACAGAGTAAATATTGACCGTTGGTAGGAAGGGGACACGTGGCACCAGATCCAAGAGTATGAAGACTTTGATTTTCAGGGAATTCACATCAAGAGGAGTCAATAAGCTCTAAAGCTCAGAGTCACGATGTAACGAGGACTGTGGATCTATGGATCCACATGGACAAATCTCAATCGTGAGATTTGAAAGAAGTGAGAAGACCATATAATTGGGGTTGACGTAGCTCACTGACGTCATCACTGGGTGATGTGGACTTGCAACTGAGGTGCCACGTGTCACACAAATTTGGTCGATTCATAGACCCCTTATGCATATTAGAGCATGACATGTGTCATCCCCTAATGAGGAAACGTGTCACCCCTTGACCCTCGTCACGTGTCAGCTTCTGGTTCATGCCTACATGGATGACATGGTTGGTGGCGTGCTCGAGACTCTCGGAGTTTGGATAACTTCGGAAGTTTGTAAGATGTGGGGCGTGGTAGAATATAGGAATGTCCAAAATAAAACATCGAATGGCGATTGTCAAAGGGCCAAGACTACGTGGTGATATTTCAGGAGTTTTGTGCATAGTATGGTAAATAAAGGTACAATGAGGATCATCGATCGTCGAATGTTGAAAGTCCAACGACGATCGTCGATCGTCGAAATGCAGAAAATGTAGAACGAAGACCGTCGATTGTCGATTGTCGAACGTCGAAGAAGGGACATTCAACATTAAACATCGAATGCCAAAGTCCCCTTTTTTACTATGGGATCTCGGTGGAGGACGTGGACCATTTATTTCCTCCGTCGATTCTATGATCTAGGAATTCGACAACATTGTTGGAACTCTTGAAGTCTGGGAGTTCCAAAGTGTTGAAACCTTTACTAAACAAACTCTTAGCTCCCGGTTTTTAGCCCTAGGTCACGCGGAGGACCACACTAGTTGGTTTAAGCATGTAGTGGGAGATGTAAACTTAGAGAGAGCAGAATAAGATGGTTTTTCTTAGTGAGGGACCGAAAATCAACCAAGGAAGAGAAAAAATTTGATGCCCCATCCCTAGAAAGGGTATTTAAGGGGTTGGGTGTGTTACAAATTTGTATCAGAGCATGGAAACAACACTTTCCCTTCTTGGGCTCATGCATGAGTTGCATAAAAATATTATTAGAGAACTTATGGGGTAACACCCTACCTTACCCCCCTTCTATAAGAAACTTGTCTGAACCTCTATTGAAGAGAGGAATGAAACCTTCTACCATTGATAGATGTTTTGGAAGTCTCCACTGTAGGTTGCTAATGTTTCCAAATAAAGAACTGACTTCCCCTTCCAATGATATGTGTTGTTCATGAATTGGTAGATTAATAACTAACAAATTTTTTTTTATCAACACTCAAGCAGTCAGTGAATAATAGGAGAACTACAATGTAAAGGATGGTGACACATCAGGAGTTGGGCGAGAGCTCCCACAATAGAAAGGAAGAATCTGATGAAAGGAAGGTAGTGGAAACCCCTCTAGATTTGGTTGAAACTATAAGAAGCCTCATGGCAGAATTAGAGAGTTATAAGGATGACAATGAAAGGATGATCAAGGAGTAGGAAAAGAAGACTAAAATTAATGCAGTCTTACTGCAAATTCTATCATACATACAAAGGCAATTGCAATATGTTCCAGCTTCCAGTCATGTGGACAGGCATCATACTAAGAAAACTCCAAGTCCACCTAAGATACAAAAGCATGGTCCTGAAAGTGGCCACACCAAGAGGATCACCTCAAAAAAGGGCCAACATGGAGCCAAGAGACATTCAATGGAAGATTCCTCTGGTGAGGACACTAACAACTCCAAGGAATCTTCTAGTGGAAAAAATAGTTCCCATTCCCAGACGATAAGAAAGAAGAGGAAACAATCCAAGTGTCATGACCCTGAAGAGTTCAAGAAAGCCAAACCACCCACCTTCAATGGAGAGATCAAGAAGGGGGAAGAAGAAGAAGTTTGGCTACTCAGCTTGAAGAACTACTTTAGATTACATGACTACTCTAAAAATTTAAAGGCTCAGATAACCATCTTCAACCTGAATGGGAAAGCTTCCATTTGGTGGGAGGACCTTAGGAATGTGAAAGAAATCCATGAGAAGGAATTGTCATGGAAACACTTTGAGAAATACTTCAAGAAGACGTACATGTCAGAAAAGTACTTTGATGGAAAGACCAAGGAGTTCTATGGACTCAAGATGGGACAACTCACCATAGATGAATATATAAACAAATTCCTTGAGATGATGAGGTATGTGCCCTACATAAAAGATGAAAAAGTAAAGATGAAACAATTTATTAGTGGATTACCTCATTCCTATCGGGACAAAATTCAGTTTGATGAGCCAAAGACTTTAGAAGATACTCTTAGAAAAGAAAGGTATTTCTATGAGCAATTCAAGAATAAGATAGAACCCCATGAAGATTGGAAGAATAAAAACAATTCGGGATTCAAGAAGAAGGGGTTTAAATCCTCAATATTTAAGAACCATGGTAAGAGCTCTAGGATGAACCTTCCTGCCAGAAGTGTGTATCAGAAAAATTTTCCATCCCAGAGTGGAAATAAACCATTCAAAGTAGCTCCAAGTAAGACTGATAACAAGAAGAGAGAACCCTTTAAATGTTGGGGTTGTGGAGAAGAACATTTGTTGAGGGATTGTCTGCATAGGCAATAGAACAATGGGAGGGTCTACAACATCCAAGAGGCTACCACGGTCAATGATGTAGCTAGGAGCATGCCACAAATTTATGAAGCCTTGGATAATAGACAAGCTGACCACCAAGATTTAGTGGTGGAGATGGAAGGTATGATTGCCAACCATCCTGTTTCCATTTTAATTGACCCTAGTTCTAATATGAGTTATGTTGCCCCTCAAAATGTTGAGAAATGTAAATTGCAACAAGTTAAACATGTTAAATCATGGATTCTACAACTAGCCACTGGAACCAAAATAAAAGTAACATAGCTGATAACAGCATGCCAATTTGTTATAAATGGGTTTCCCACCCAAGCGAACCTAAACATACTTCCTCTATGATCTTATGACCTGTTGATTGGCATGGACTGGTTGGTTTCCCACAAAACCAAGTTGGACTATTACAGTAAAACTTTGGAGTGTGAAAATGATGGAGGAAGAAGGGTAACCCTACAAGGGATTCAAAATCATGTCTCAGTGAGACAAATATCATCCCTCCAAGTGAAGAAGTATTGCAGAAATGGATTTCCCTTGTATGCAATACAAGTACTAAACTCTGTTGAGAATGAAAAACCCATCCTAGAGAACCATACCATATTAAGCTAATATAAATATGTATTCCCAGAAGAGGTACGAGGTCTACCTTCAAGAAGGGATATTGACTTTTCAATAGAACTTGTACCAATAATAGTGCTAATGTCTATAACACACTATAGAATGAGTACACCAGAGCTAGTTGAGCTCAAACTACAACTGAAGGAGATGTGGGACAATGCATACATTCAACCTAGTGTGTCTCTATGGGGAGCACCAGCCTTGTTTGTGAAAAATAAATATGGCACACTCAGACCATGCATAGATTATAGACAACTCAATAACATGACCATCAAGAATAAGTATCCCTTTCCAAGGATCGGTGACTTGTTTGACCAATTAAGGGGTGCTACCATATTCTCCAAGATTGACTTGAGATCCAGATACCATCAGTTCCAAATTAAATATGCAGACATCCACAAGACAGCCTTTAGGACAAGATATGGTCACTATGAATTTGTGGTGGTGCCATTTTGGCTTACCAATGCACCAACCACTTTTATGTGCTTAATGAATAACGTATTCAGAAATTTCTTGGACAAGTTTGTGTTGGTTTTCATTGATGATATCCTAATCTATTACAAGAATAGGGAAGAGCATGAAGAACATCTCAAGCTAGTACTCCAAGTTTTAAGAGAACATTAGCTATATGCTAAGCTTAGTAAGTCTTAATTTTTCCAAAAACAAGTCCATTACTTAGGCCATGTTATTTCTCGGGAAGGAGTGGAAGTTGATCCTGACAAGATTAAATCCATCATGGATTGGCCTACCCCAAAGGATGTATCTGGTATCGGATCCTTTATGGGCATGACAGGATACTATAGGATATTCATAAAAGGATTCTCCAATATTGGTTGCCCAATCACCTCCCTTCAGAAAAAGGTGGTTAAATTCGTTTGGACGTCATAATGTGAAGAAATATTTCAAGAGATGAAATACCTTCTAACCAATGCACATGTACTAAAGATTGCAGACCCAAACAAGGACTTCCTTGTGTGTACAGATGCCTGGAAGGAAGGGCTCAGAGGAGTCCTTATGCAAGAAGGACATGTGTTTTGCTATGAATACAGAAAATTGAATGAGCATGAAGTCAATTATGTGACCCACTATATGAGATTGGTTGGCATAGCGCATGCTTTAAAAATGTGGAGGCATTACCTCTTATGTAGAAAATTTGTACTTATGACAGACCATAGTGTGTTGAGGTATTGTTTTGACCAACCAAAACTCAATGTGAGACAAGCTTGGTGGATGGCTCTCCTTAGTGAGTTTGATTTTGAAATCAAACATATCAAAGGAAAGGAGAATAGGGTGGCTTATTCCCTTAGTAGAAGTATGAAAGTAGTTCACTTTCCAGTTGTAAGCACCAGTGAATCATACATGAAAGAGAGGGTCAAAACTGCACAAGAAACAAATGTGTGTTTCAAGACCATGACATCATACCTAAAGCAAGAGCCCACAGGGTTGAAGTACAAAGGCTATCATATGCTTAATCATGGCCTACTGACCTAAAAGGGCAGATTGTATATTCCAAATTGTGACAACTTGAAGAGGTTCATAATGGATGAACTACACAAAAGACCATATATTGGTCATCCTGGTTATAAGAAAATGATCACGAACACGAGGAAACTATTATATTGGATCGGATTGAAAAAGAACATAGTTGATTACTTAGATAAGTGTCTATAATGTCAGCAAGTCAAGGTAGAGCACTGACACCCAGCAGGGCTATTGCATCCCCTACCAATTCCCAAATGGAAATGAGAAACCATCTCCATGGGTTTCATCACATGATTACCAAGATAAACCAAACATAATGATTCCATCATGGTAGTTGTGGAAAAACCAAGAAAGGATTCTCACTTCATACCTGTCAAGTCAAATTGCAAGGCAATAGTTATTGCCATCATGTTCATGAAATAAATATTTAGAATTCATGGCATGCCTAAGGAAATTATATCCGACAGAAATACCAAATTTACTTCCAACTTTTGGAAATCTTTGTTTGTTGATTTTGAAACAAAATTGCTCTTTAGTACATCCTATCACCCTCAAACTGATGGGAAGATAAAGAGGATATACCAAGTGTTAGAAGACATGTTGAGGATTCATGTAATGCATAAACCCAAGAAGTGGGAGGACTACCTACCACTGGTATAATTTGCTTACAACAATCACTATCAAGAGTCATTAAAAATGAGGCCTTTTGAATCCCTCTATGGAAGGAAATGCAACATTCCAATCAGCTGGAACAACCCAGTAGATAGAGTTACAATCGGGCCAAATATGCTAAAGGAAATGGAACAACAAGTGATTCAGATTAGGCAAAATATGAAGATAGCCCAGGATAGACAAAAGAGCTATGCAAACATGAAAATGACTCCTATAGAGTTCAAAGCAGGGGATCATGTGTATCTTCAAGTTAGACCCAAGAAAAAATCTTTGAGGATGGGAACTTGTGCCAAGCTGGCACGTCGGTATTGTGGACCCTTTGAAGTTTTAGATAGAGTGGGACTAGTATCCTATCAGCTAGCACTTCCTCCCACAGTGAAGGCACATAATGTTTTCCATGTTTCTTTATTAAAGAAGTATTTACATGATTCTAATCATATCATTGACTGGTCTATGATTCAGGTGGAACCCGAGGGGGAATTCCTACTAGAACCTCAATGCATAATAGACAGGAAGGAAACCCCACTCAGGAACAAAACCATTGCATAGATCAAGGTGCAATGTAAACACTTTGGCCCAGATGAGGTTACATGGGAAATGGAGGATTCCATGAAACAGGCATATCCCTTTTTGTTTACTGTTGTATGTACATAGCACATCAATAGATAGAACATCAAGGATGATGTTCCTTTAAGGGGGAGGGGATTCTAATACCCTTGTTTCCCCAAAATTGTAAATATAACTATAACTGGTCAAGAGACTATGAAAAACTAAATTTGTGTGAATGTTTGATTTGATGAACCTTTGTATAAAAGGGTCAATGTATAAGTTTTTTGTTATTAATAGAAATTGAATATGTGTTGCACAACTGCTGAAATGAGGGGGAGTTTTCCAAGATAGACCATGGATGTTATGAGGGAGATGGTGAGGGGAAACCAAGAATGGTTGAGATGACCCTCACAAGACCAATACCTACTGGGTGTAAATTCTCAACAGTCCTCTGACCCATAAATGAATCACCAGTCAGGATCGTAGTTGGAAGGCCATCCTCAAGAGTTAATGAGGAGATGGGGTAGGGTACCCATCTATAAGGCTTCTAGGCCTAACCATGACTTGGGATTCGGACCTACGCAACCTTGTCAAGGAAATCAAGAAAGGAGGTAATTCAGGGGACAGAGAGAGATCTAAAATATAACAGAGTAGAGAGAATGATCTCGAGGAGAGAAGAGCAACATGTTTTCAACTCTGGAATAGAGAGAAAAGATGAGAATCAAGCTCATTTTTGGCTAAAAGAAGCCATGGGCGGGGTTTGGCTACAAGATGATAAACGAGGCTGACGAGTGACTTAGGAAGTACTTGTGCAAACCTCCTTGCTTGGAGTAGAGGAAACTAGTTGCCAATTTCCTGTGGGAGGAGGAGAGTAACCTTCATCCCTAACTATAGTGGAGAAAAGAGAAATAATCTCTCTCAAAGCATCATGGTCTATCTCGGTGGTGTCTAGTGGTAAATTCGTTAGGAGTGGTTGTGCCTATGGCTAGGAGGAAACAGACACCCCTTTTAGCAGTTGCTTCACATTCTCCATTTTTTATAAGTATTATCACACTCTGTGTATATATATATTGGACATGATGATGAATGTATGTTTTTATGGTTAAGTTCTTCAGTATTTGAACAATCATTAGAAATGTTCTTTTTCTTCTGTAAACTGTTATATTTATATGATATTTGAATTATCTCAGTTTAGCTTCTAGAGAGTCAGGGGATGTGAACCTGTCGGAGAGTCGGGGTAGGATTATTTAGAACGTCTAAGTCCTGCCAATCCTTTGAATTTGCTTTAGCAGGAATTTCAAGTTCATCTGTGGGAGAAGGGCGTTTTCCCTTCATGCTATCTACCCATCTAACTGAGGGCTCATGCCCATGTCCTTAACCCCTTTGCTGCAAAAAATATTTTCGCTTAGACCACAAGATTTTCCAAGAGACCCATGTGACTAGGGCCTGGGAACCCTACGCTAGTCCAAAAGGGGCTAGCTCTTTTGGCTTCAAGACTTCGAAAATTATGATTCCACAACCCTCGAAAATAGTCGAAGGTCAAAGTCACGAAATGACGAGGGCTGTCAATCTGGGGATACGGTGTAGATCCCTCTTAGCCGTTAGATCGGACTTAAGAAGGGGAGCATTAAGTGCTTCGGTGAAGTCCTACTTTGGGAGAATAGTAGTGGTCTAATGCCGAAAACTCCTGAATGCTAGAGTCGCGGAGTAAATCGGGACCGTTGAAAATGGAGGAACATGTGTCCACAGATCAATGGTTATCTGGAATTTCGGGTATTCAGTGATATAGGGACATGCCAGTTTCCCTGTATCTCTACAATCCAGAGTAAATCCTAGCTGTAGATGCTAGGTACATGTGGCAATAGATCCGACGTGGTCCGGAGGGAAAGCTGGGAGGTACACGTCGAACTCTCGAATGTCGAACTTCCTAAGTGATGGGTCCTTCGGGATTCCTCCCAGTCGTCGATCTAAGAAACCACCCTTGATTACCCAACCGGTCGAGAATGCATCGTGGAGCGATACATGGCCCTTACTTGTTCCATGTCTAAGGTTGACCATGGAATTAGAGTCGTCGAATGAAAGGATAAGTGGAAAGTGATCCGGTAGTCCAGAGACTTAATACTCTGGGGGTATTTTGGCCAACATTTTTCAAGGTGTGAAAACTCCCGAAGTCGCAAACAACGGAGTAAATCTCGATCGTTGGTAGGAAGGGGAAACGTCGTGTCAGATTTGAGATTCTCGAGACTTGGCTCTTCGAGGAATTCGTGTCGAGAGGAGTCAGTAAGCTCCGAAGCCCAGAGCCACGAAGTAATGAGGATCGTGGATCTATGGGTCCACGTGGACAAATCTCAACCGTGAGATTTGAAAGAATTGAGAAGACCATATGATGGGGGTTGACGTGGCTCACTAACGTCATCCCTGGGTGATGTGGACCTGCAACTGAGGTGCCGCATGTCACCCATATTTGGTCGATTCACAAACCTCTTATGCATATTAGAGAATGACACATCTCACCCCCTAATGAGGACACATGTCACCCCTTGACCCTCACTGTGTGTCAGCTTCTGGTTCGTGCCCTCCTAGCCGACATGACTGGTGACATGTCCAAGACTCTGGGAGTTTGGATAACTTCGGGAGTTCGAAAGATGTGGGGCATGGTACAATATAAGAACATCCAACATAAAACACCGAACACCAATCGTCGAAGGGCCAAGGCTACGTGGCAATATTTTAGGAGTTCGGGAGTTTTGGGCATAGTATGGTAAAAGAAGGTACAACGAGGATCACTGATCTCTGAATGTCGAAAGTGTGACGACAATCCTTGATCGTCGAAACGTCGAAAACATAGAACAAAGACCGTCGATTACTGACTGTCGAACACCAAAGAAGGGACATTCAACGTAAAATGTCGAACGCCAAAGATCCCTTTTTAACCGTGGGATCTCGGCAGAGGACGTGGACTGTTGATTTCCTCCGTTGATTCGACGATCTGGGAATTCGACAACACCGTTGGAAATCCTAAATTCCAGGAGTTTCGAAGTGCCGAAACCTTCGCTAAACAAACTCTTAGCTCCCGGTTTTCATCCCGAGGTCACGAAGAGGACCCCGCTAGCTGGTTTAAGCACGTACTGGGAGATGTAAACTTCGAGGGAGCAAAATAAGAGGTTTTTTCTTAGTAAGGGACCGAAACTGGACCAAGGAAGAGCGAAAATTTGATGCCCCATCCCTAGAAAGGGTATTTAAGGGGTTGGTGTGCTACATCTCACCTCAATTTTTACCTTTTCTCTGTAAACATTGGCTCAACACAAGGTGTTAGTGGGAGAACTATAGGATGAGGTAAATTTTCTAAGAAGGCAAGGGGAAACTATACAACCACAATTGGAATAAAGGAAGGCATCATTTGAGACTTCTACTCTTGGTATGGATTGGGGTTGCTCATTCAGACTGGAGGCAAAGAGGCTGAGGACACTGCCAGATTTGAATGTAGCAATGACACCTCCAGAAGAAGAAGCTCTGAAAAGAGAAGAGGTCTAGAATGCTAATGTCTTAGCATTATATATGTTTTTTATTTTTATTATATATTCTCAATATTTTCTAGTGGATATACTTAGTTAATTATAATAATAGCACCAAAAAAATATGAAATTTTAGGAATAGTATGAAAATTTAGAAGATAACTAAACTACTAAATATAACACCCTTTTTTAATAAATAAAATTCTTCAACTCTTGTAATATTTTTTTTTAATCAAAATTCCTTAATATTCTATTTATTAGTTATTTTATATATATTTTAATATATTAAATATAAATTAAGATGAATCAATATTAATATTATAATTATTATCAAACTAAACTAAACTTCTCATTAAAGAAAAATAACAAAGTTGCATAGCAATAGGCATTTGGGTTTCATCCCATGAATGCAACTTGCCCTAATAAAAATTATCACCACAACTAAAGTTTATTAATATTCTTCAATCCACTTCACCTAATAAAAATAAATTTATTTTTTATTTTAAAGAGAAGTTCTGTAGTTATTATTAGTCCCTCCATGGGACTATAGTAATGAGTTTGTTTTTTTATGTGACATTAATTTGTTTTTTACCATAAATTTGTGTATGCAATGTAATGTTTAACATAGGAAAACAAATATATATTTTTGGATATAATAAAAATATTTACGTTTTTCATTTCTAATTGGTTGATAGAATTGAAGTGTTATTGCTCCTTTCACTTCTTTCAATATGTAGAATTAATTACATAATCAATGAATTTCACCAATCACCACATCTAAATATAAAAAGTTGTATTATCTATTTATTATTATGCATTATTATACTTATATTATATTTATTATCTAATATATTATTTATTATATTTATATTATATTTATGAATATTATAGTTCCATGTAGCTTACGGTTCATTATACATTTTGAATAACAAACAACCCTCAATTATTATCTTTTGACAAAAAATATTCATTACTTGTGCATTTAATTATATTAAGTTTCATTGTTCAACATGTATTTTCCAACTAACTCGCTAGGGACTGAGTTGCCATGCAAGCCTTGTTTTTAATAAACAACACATATATTTTGTATTTTTTAAAATTTACTTTATTTATTAAAATATAATGAATAATTCTAGTCCAAAGTTAAAATTGAAAATGACGAGGTGGTAAAGATAAATTTTACAAATAACCACTTTATATATATATGTACGAGTTTTTATATAATATTGTTTAAAAAAATAGAAAATGACTAGATGGTAAAGATAAATTTTACATATTTAAAGAGGTTAAACTAGACTTGAGAATAGTATATGGTTTCATGTATGAGATTAAGGTTAGATGTAACTAAAAAACATATGATTTCATAAGAGGTATATCTACATTGAAACCATCTTTTGATTGAATAAAGATGATGAGATTACAATCTAATTATGACAGACAATACATATCCTCGCTATGACAATCTAATTATAATAATTTTATACCACCTTCAAAGAAAATGAAATTCTTGACATGCATTCCTTCACCAAAGACTATATATAATGGTTAAGTATAAGAAAAAACGTGTAACAATAAGAATAAAAGAAATCAATAGATTTCTTAGTTGTGTGGATTGTTAATTTCAATATATATTCTAATAAATTACTTTTAAGTTGACAATTAGATTTAGATTGGATAGTTGTGAGGAATGATTGTTATCCTCTCCACCCAAGTTTAATTTCCATAAATAACATGATAGACTCACAATGAATATGTTGTAATCCATTTAAACTTAATTTAATTTGAAACTGAATATGTTGTAATCTATTTAAACTTAATTTAATTTGAAACTTATTGCAACATTGCTAAAATAAAACCTACCGAAAAAGTAACTCAGGGGAAAATTGCTCCCTAATTAGCCCACTCCTTTGCTTTGTGGCATTTGTGCACATGTATACACTTCTTAAGCACGTGGAGATTTTAACAACGCCATGACTTCCGGAAACGTACGTTACGGCCATGCTTCTTGGAGAATGGTTGAGTGGGTTGGCACATCTATATAATTTTGTGTCCGGGCTACGGAAGCACGTGGACTCCGCGTTTGCCGGCGACAAAACCGCGCGCTACAGTGCTACTGTTCTTCTCACCTCATGATTTCCTTGGCAGCTTATTTCCACGGAAAGGTTCCTGCCAGTGCTACTGTTCATCTCACCCAATGATTTCCATGATTTTTTCCTTCGCAGCTTATTTCCACGGAAAAGTTCCTGCCAGTTCTACTGTTCATCTCAGCGAATGATTTTCTTCACAGCTTATTTCCACGGAAAATTTCCTGCCAGTGCTACTGTTCATCTCAGCAAATGATTTTCTTCGCAGCTTATTTCCACGGAAAAGTTCCTGGCCCATTTTAACCAAACTCTAATCTCTCCGTGTGTGGCCGGAGCCAATGGCCGTATGAAAAGTGAGATGGTGATGGAGGGGTAAAAGCGTACTCTAAACGTTGATTGAATTCTGTTTACAATAGATTAGGAATATGCAGTTTGCTTCGTAGCATTGAATAATGGTGTGGTAGGTGGATTACAAGTTTGCTCAGTAGCATTCAATAATGGTTAATGGTGTGGCAGGTGGATTCTAAGTTTGTTTTGCAGTATTGAATAATGGTGTGGCAGTGGATTATAAGTCATTTGATCTGAAAGTAATAGGTGGATTATAGATAGTCAAATCTGAAATCAATTCAAATCACAACATTCAATATTGCATAGCAAGTTGAATATTAATCGCCCCCATAATCTACTAGCTATATAAAAAAACATAATCTAAAACATTGAATTCTACTACCCACAATTCAGCTAAAAATAATTGGAATTGTAAATTTGAACCCACAATTCAGCTTAAAAAAAAGGTTGAAATTGTAAATTTGAATTGTTTAAACTCGTCCGAGAAGTAAATCCTCAGATGACTTGTTTCACAAGTTTCAATTCTCATTAATATTGACTGTTTCACGAGTTTCAATTCTCATTAATATTGACTGTGCGGCAGCCTTTGTGTGAAAAGGATGATGCATCCAACTGGGAATGTGTGGAGGTTTCTGTGATGCTACTTTCCTTCTTTATTCATAATCGTCAATGTTTTTAACCTTGGTCTCTTTGAGAAATGCTTGCTGGCTTTAGTGTTCGTTTTATCGGTACATGTTTTTCATGCTTGCAAGGACTATACTAATTGATTGATTATTTTTATATGAATTTGAACGTTATTTTTTGTTGTTGTTGAAGTTTTAGTTTATTTTTATTTTTTTCATCACAAATAAAATATTTATAACATTTTTTTTATCATTTTTAAGTGTTATTTGATTTTACAAGGAGAATATTTTTATTTGGGTGAAGGTTTTTTATTATAATTGTTTAAATTGTTATTCGAATTATTTAAAATTAAATTGTGTAAAAAGTTTTGAAACATCTCATTTTTAGAATAAATACTTCATTTATGCAATTCTATGAACTAGCATGGAAATGTTTTCAAATGGAGTTCCATAAAGATTTTTTTGCTACCTTTAAGGAAATTCGCAATCTTAGTGTTTTATTATATAATTTGAACCAACAACTTCCATTATCTGACTATCCAAACACCCCATTTATCTTGTGATTTAGCAAACTCAATCACATGAACACCTTCATCAAGTCAATCCTAGAACACATCGATTAAACTGCACAAGGAAACTAAACAAGATTATTTCCTCAGTCTCTTTCTCTTCAGAAGGAGCACCTTACCTTCTCATGCTTGATCATTGAAAAGCTAACGAGCAAACACAAAATTTTCAATTCTATTTATAAATTAGTTCAAGAAATTAGTCTATCAATGATATCATTGATAAACAAGATTATAAACTAGCTTATAATTTTCGAAGAATGATTATTAATAATTAATATTCACCAAAATTATTGGAGCGCTGATATAATTGTAGTGCTTATGGTTAAAAATCTAAAATTTTGAATTTGATCATATTTTTCACCCACTCCTTTAAATAGCTTGGAGAGTAGTGTAACGGTGCAACTTAGTCTAACCTAAAATTTGAATTTGATCATATTTTTCACCTATTCCTTTAAATAGCTTGGAGAGTAGTGTATCGGTGGAACTTAGTCCATTCATTATGAGGAGGGCAATATTAATTATGAAATTGGACCTATCCTACCAAAGTTGTGTAGCTGACTTGTATTGATAAACTTTTATTGAATTTAAGTGTTTCATTTTTTTTGTTGTTTCTAATTATTAACTTTATAAATGACAAAGAATGATAATTATCAATATGGAAGAAGCTATTTTGTTAGCATCTCCTAAACTCTTTTTTTAAAGTTATTTCCTAAACTCTTTTTTCAATCATTTTGACATTAAGTTCCAAATTATCAATACTTAGAACTAGATGTTGTTTAACTACATTGTTTAGTGATTGCAAAATATCAATCTTCCATCAATTGATTAGAGATACAAAATGCATATAACTTGTTTGATTTATGTGTCAAATGTCATCAATTATATATGTTATATTTACACATAAGACCGTGATAACTGTTGCAATGTTAACAATGTCTAAACACCTCTTAACAACGATGTTGCAATGTCTTTCCCTTTAATCTCCTCAACATGTAGAAACCATGCTTCTTTGCCTTGTCTCCCTATGATCTCATCAACAAATTGCACTATAACTCACATCAAATGAAAATAAGTAGCATGACACATATGTACAAGGCCCATTAATATTAATGGTTTGTTCAACCTTCCTAACCCAAAAATAATATATCCCTATTTAGATTTGGTGCATTGTGCTCATTTTTCCTTTGTTTCGGATTCTCTTTCATACGGTTTCCCAAAACACATACACAAGTGGTTCAAGAACAATGTTTGTATATTTTCCTTGGCATCAAAGAATTGATCTATATCACTTCATTCCAATATTTATTTAGGGAATTAACTCAATCTTGAGTTGAAGGTAACCCATATCTACTTCTCATGATTAAACTAGTTTCACTTAGTATATTTTAATGTATCTATTAAACAAATTAAACAAATTGTCAAAATAAGCAAAGTTTTGCATTCTCTTAGAGTAATGGATTCTACTTTTAGATTTGGGAAAGGCAAGGACTCAATTCCTTTGAGCTCCCCTTGTTTTAAAAGGATTTGTATGAACATGCTTAGTACTTGGTTAAGGTGATTGTTATTCTTAGTTTGTCAATTTAATTTTTTTCTATATTAGCTTTTTAAAAATGATTTTGTATATATATTGATGAAAATCTATGTTATCAATTTTATCGGAATTTAAAGTGTTGATTTCGTTTGCTAGACTATCCAAAGTTCAATTCCCTTATGTGAGTTTAGTCCAGAGGAAACACCCAAATCCGTGCACATTTCTAACCAAAAAAAAATGATCTCTTACATTTGATAGATAAGAATTAAGTATACAACTTTAAATATATATGTGTTAAGAGCATAGATATGTCTTAACCGTGGATCTATCAAGCCCAAAGATGCATTCTATGAATCCCAAGAAAAAATATCATGAAATAGTACTCATGAAATATTGAAGTTATACACATTAATAGTTATTTTTTTTTATTGAGCCAATTTTATTTTATAAATATTATTATTATTATTAATAGAATAGAGTTTATTTTTACAATTACAATTATAATATAATTCTTAACACTTACATTGTATTTTTTTTAATTTATTGTAATAATAATAATAATTATTATTATTATTAATTTATTTGAATGTTTTATTTTTTAATGATACAATCTTAATCTTAATCTTTTATATATGGGTTTTTTTATTTAATTGAATTCAAAGTTTTCTAAGTTAATCATAATTTTAGAGGAATTAAATTTGAAGAGCAAGGTAGTATTTAAATTTCAAGATTTACTATTTTTTTAATTATTAATGTTTTAGTGAAAGTTAATTATCATCATATTAATAAATTAAAATAAATTATATTTTTTATTTAATAAAACATAGAATATATTGAATAGAAAAATCCTATGAATGTAATTAGAATTATGATTATTCTTTTACTATAAAGTTTTAAACGACTTTTTTTTATTATAATTATTTAATAAATTTTAATATTTTAAAATATTTTTTTTTTCTAAATTATATTATTTTTTAAAAATATATTATAATAATAAAAAATAATGTAAATAATTATTATATAGTAAAATCATTGTATTAAAAGAAATATACAATCATTACTTTCAGGGTATCACAAAATAACTTGAATATACATTATAGTGTTTTAAATAAAGATTATTTTTTTTTTATGTCAAGTAGAGATTAATTAAAAAATAACATCCATTAACCAAATTATTATTTAGAAATCAAGAAATTTTACTATTTCATTTTTACATTATTCAAATAAGTATATAATTTAAAAATAAAAATAAATTAATTTTAATATAATTTTAAATTTATGTTATAAATTTAGTTGTATTTAGATGAAATAAATTTAATTTTAATATAGTTTTAAATTTATGTTATAAAATTATATTTAGATTTAGATGAAATAAATTTAATTTTGAAAGAGATTTATATTTATGTTATAAGTATTAAGTTATAGTGATTTAAACAAATACAATAATAATAGAAAAACAATATTATTTTCATCAAATTAATATTTGGAAAATTAAAAAAATATTGCAAATGTGAAAAACAATATTATTTTCATCAAATTATTATTTGGAAAATTTAAAAAATATTACAAGTAGTTTTTTAAGTTTTTAATTTGAACTTTGGGCTCTTATCAATGGTATCCAAGCCGCAGTCCAGCTTGTAATTACTTGTGGAAGGAAATTCCCAAATTATTGTAGGAATGTTGGAGACTTCTCGGTGGACTGGAATATTTGAAAACTCTACTCACTCCCAGCCTAGATATCATCCCCGCACATGTTCGTATAGATGTCAATAAACTTGCGAATAAGTTGGCCAATGCAGGAATCGATAAAAAAGAGGGTGACTTAATCTACAACCATACTCAACACCCGATGCATGATCCCTTGTTTAAGAAGTGTGCAACTTTGGGAGAAAAGGCATCGACATATGGATAGAGGGTTCCTTACCGGATGTTTGCTCGAGTTCTAACGCTAGCATGTGGAGGGGACCTTTAACCTCCACATTTTTTTAGTTTAGCACCTCAATTCAATGCCTACGTCAAACAAGGATCTTTGGAGTGGAGCTTAGAGGTACAAGTGAGGTAATTAGAAGTCATTCCAAACTCACTACTACATTCATGGCTATCAATTCACATTTATGGAAAGGTTGGTCAGAGATGATGGCTATGAAGGTTGGTGATTCCACTTATGCGAGACATGTGGTATGAAGTCTCATTTCTGTTGGGAAAAGCAAGAGGTTGGGAATCTACTAGATGGGTTTCACTCCTTCTGTGTGGTTTACCTTCTCCCGGATCTGATGCCGCAAGTTCGGGAGAGAGGTAGATCTTGTTGAGACTATGTCTCTTATCAAAGAGCATTGATGAATGAACAATTGGAAGGGAATGAATGTGGCCATAGGGAATGGGAGGGAAATGTTCCTTTTCCACCTCTTGAAGCCCATTTGGATAATTCACATCCTGTAGAGGCGATTTTGGAGTAGGGATGTCGAGTTGAATGTGTGGAGAATGAAGGTCTAGCCTCAATCCCATTTATGAGGAATCTAATTGAGTTTGAAGGTCCTATTAGGTCAATATTTTTGGAGCAAGAACGACCTCTATCTCCATTGAGACATGTTAACTAGGAGGAACATCGCCCAGATTTCAAACTTGGGGGAGGTGGTCTGACCGAGGATAAATTGCAACTCATTTTTGACATTTGCAGAGAGATGTTTGACATGAATTTTAGAATTGAACAGATGGATACCAAAATCTCCTTGTTGCTCAATCTCTGGGCCATAACAAGACCAATCTTCTACATCGATGCCTTATTTGGATGCTATGATTCATCTTCCATATTGTGACCAGTTTTTCACTTCGCAACGCTGAAGCTCATGGCATTTTGGAAGGTTTTTGCAGTTTCTCAGTTTATAAGCTTACCCTCTTCTTAGTTTGTTGTTTAAGTCAAGGTGTTTCTTTTTAGTATCTTTCATGAAACAGTTACAAAACATTAGCATTCTTTAGAAGGATAGTCTTTTAACTTTTGATTGGGCTTGGGTTGGTTTTTGTCTATGACAACCCATACTCATGCAAACTGCGTAAGCTAATGATGGTCTCTCATGTTAGCCTCTCATGACACGTTAGTGGCAATGAAAACATGGAAAAACAACAATTTGTTAACTTGAAGGGATTATTCAAGGTACTTTTACAATGAATTTGAATATGGTGTAAGAAGATGAAACGTAGGAAGTTGAATTAGATTTCCGAATATACAAATTTTATTCATAGAAATTGTGAATAACTATGTGAAATTTTATTTTAGCAAAATATAAGGTGTATGTTTTTGTTATTGTAGGTGTTGAGTACTTTAATGATGGAATTTCATTCCAAAAACTTGTATGATTGTACAAAACCTTTTTTTCTAGTGCGGTGTAATTTTTGGAAATTTATGATATTAATTTTATTTTATTTTTAAATTATGAAAGTCAATATATTCTTGAAATTACAACGCCTTTTGTTCATGCAAGCTAAGTGGGTCTTAACATGATCAATTTTTTTATTTTTTTTTAAGCTGATAAAAAGTTATAGCAGAAATAAGAGAGGTATGTATTCTAGGATTTTGATATATGCGAAGACAAAACTAGATTAAAAATAGTAAACAATATTAATTTAAAGAAAAACTATATTTTTGGAATCTGCATAGTTGAATCTATTTGTGTGTCTATAGTTTCATCAATAAAAGATTTATGTATCCTATAGAAAAATAACGTCAAAAAATAAGATTTATGTATCCTAAAGTGCTCGCCCATTCATAAAGCACACACACGTTCCTAAAATGCATGCATGTTNGTGTCTATAGTTTCATCAATAAAAGATTTATGTATCCTATAGAAAAATAACGTCAAAAAATAAGATTTATGTATCCTAAAGTGCTCGCCCATTCCTAAAGCACACACACATTCCTAAAATGCATGCATGTTATTAGGAATAGGAACATGTGTTTGTTCTTGTTAACACAAAGTAATTCTCTCTCTCTCTCTCTCTCTCTCTCTCTCTCTCTGAACTCTCTCTCCCTATCCCTCGCTCACTCTCTCTGACCTCTCTCTCCATGTCACTCGCTCACTCTCTCTCCCCCCCTCTCTCTCCATATCCCTCTCTCTCTATCTTCCTACTCTTCCCCTCTCTCCTCGGGTCCTACTT
>ML776998.1:701918-714511 GCA_009831015.1 Picea engelmannii
TAGGGAGTGAATTTTGTAATGGGTTGAATTTGATGTTGAAAATATGTGAATTATTTGTGAAAATATGGACTTTGGGTGGTAGCGTGAGTTTTACAAACCATTGCATTCATTCAACAACTCCAATAAGAATGGCAATGGTTTATTTGGATATATTGTAGTTATCTAATTAAGAGAGATAGCTTAACCAAGTTTATGATAGAGAACTTTGGTAGTGAAACCCTTCATCTCCAAAAGTTTGATGTTATTGAGTCAAATATGGAATGCTTCTAGATGTGGACATACTTGGACTGTGTTTGAAAATATACACTCTAAGAAATGAAATATATTGACACAAAGATAGATGAATGATTTAGTATTTATGCAGTACAATTTTTGTCTCCATAACAAACAATTGGAAGCATCCTACACTGAAGATATCCCACTAGTCAAGGTAGATCCAACTTTAGAGTTGACGATTGAGATAGAGGAGCCAACCTTTAGACATGAGAACCTTAGCTGGATGGATAGTGATGGAGACATAGATAACAAGTTAGATATTAATTATGATTTTTTAGTTGCAAAGAGTTACATCGATGAGGATATGTGGTGCTTATAAGGTTTTGAATTGCTATGGATGAGACTTAATCCTAAGTGATCAAGAATAAAAAAAAAAATCATGACATACAACAAGAAATGGTTGCATAAAACTTACATACTAACAAAGAGTTGTAGAGGTGAAAATGCATGTTAGAAATGCATGAAAGATATTTCATTGCAATTAATATGTGGACAACTAAAAGTGATTGAATTATTTGTATGCAATATTTTTTAGATAATTCCATGGGATATCATGAACATCACAATGAAAGGGTTATAGATGGACATACTCACAATTGTTTGGTTGATTGAAATATTAGATTGTAGGTAGAATTTTCTTGGACATGGTACCCCTTCGAGTAATATCGCATTAGACAAAACATGCATACGGATTGGCCTAGATATCCTAAATCCCTCCATAGATAAACCAATCAGTCGCCTGACTGCTATAGTGCCACTAAGAACAACAGTCAGGAAGATACTCTCTAGTACCTGGCCAGTAATCGAGTAGTACGACTAAGGGTACATTCTAGCCTTCTTAGTTGGTGGCCTAAGATATTGGGTCGAGTACTACTGTTTGACCCCGCACGTATATCAGAGAGTTATAACACATGGAAAACCCTTGTCTATAGAAACCCTGGAAAAAACTCTAACCCCTAGGACAAACAAAACAAAAAGGGAACAAACAAGATTTCTCCCATTCAAAATTTGGGCATTTTGACACTGTTTTTTTCCTTGATTGTCGTGGTACCTATCATGTTTAATACAATATTTCTAGTGGACCCGACCCCTTTCCCAACACCCTTATTTGGGCCCTATCCCATTGGATTCCCAATTTCGTCCTAATCGTCATGGTACATATCACTTGTCACCATTCTTCTCAGTGGTCCTACCCACCTTTCCCAACACCCTTATTCAACACCTATCTCATTTGCTTGACCATTTTTTACCTCTACCCAAATGGCCACCACCTGTGCCCAAGAAATCAATACATTGATTGTTGACAACATTCAGAACAAGTACGACATCAAGAATATCAATGCCAACATTAGCAAGCTCAATTCCTCTATTCAAATCCTCCAGGATTAATGTGGCAACATAAAAGACACACTTGACCAATTGAAGGGCCATTCCTTGAACCCTTCCTCTTCTGAACAACCATTCTATCATGAAGACCTTGACTCTTCCCATTACCAAGGTCCTCATTCCACCCACCTTCATCGAGACGTACACCTTCCCATAATTGAGGTGAGAAAATTTGATGGCTCAGATCCCATAGGTTGGGTCACTCAAATGGAACATTATTTCTCTTTGCATGGAATTACTGATGATTTATCCAAGCTTCGTTATGGTATCCTACATCTAGATTCAGAATGTTGGTAATGATGGAAATGATGTTGAAAGGCACACCAAGGGTATGTTTCCCGGACATAGTTTGTTGCAGAGCTTTATGACTACCTTCACTCCGACACACACCATTTAGGTTGTTTGACCAATTTGAATTAGTTTGGGACAATGGAAGACTTTATCACAACATTTGATCACTTGGCATTCACAACAGAGGGTATGCCAGATGCCTTCTTCAAGGAATGCTTTATCAGTGGCCTAAAAGATGAAATTTGTGCTCATGTTCTCATGGAATGCCCCTAGACTTAGTTGGAAGCTACTCAACAAGCCAAGGAAGCACAACAGATTGTCTCCTCCCATATCCAAAAACCATGTTTTCTTCCTCACCCTAAAAACACCAATCCCACCCCTCCTGCAAATTCCCTTAAGATCCATAAATTAACTCGCGTGAAAATGGCTAAATGCCAACTAAAGGGTCTTTGTTATAATTGTGATAACAAATATTTTCCTGGGCACAAGTGTAAGGAACATAATATTTGTATGGCCATGACTGAGGATGTTTCTGGTCTTTTTTATAATTATGATGACAAATATTTTCCTGGGCACAAGTGTAAGGAGCATAAGCTTTTTGCGACCATGACTAAGTATGTTTTTGACAAGGAGGTAGTTGTTTCACCTGTGGATGAGCTACCACTACCATATGATTTGACCCCACCCTCTAATCCACTAAAAGTTGAACCAATGATTTCACTGAATGCCCTCACTGGCTTCTCTGCTCCCGAGACCCTCAAGTTAATTGATTACATTATGAATCATAAATTCATCGTCCTTGTTGACAGTGGTAGTAACCATAAATTTATTCATCGCCGCATTTACCAAGAAGTCAATTGTTACATTCGTGCTGTCAATGTTTTTCAAATCATGATTGCCAATGGAGGTTCCATGAAAAGTGGGGGACGTTGTGAAAATGTGCAACTCCAAATTGGTCAGTATCACCTGAAATACCATATTTTTTCTATAGATATGGGTGGTTGTGACATTGTACTCGGTGTCGAATGGTTACGCACTGTCGGCTCCAGTCTCATATATTTTGAGGAATTAACCATACAATTCCAATAGGAGAGACAACAATATAAGTTCCAAGGCATCAAAACAAGCTCCCTTGAGATCATTAGTTTCCATCGAATGGAAAAGCTCCTCAAAAAGGGTCATTCTGGAATTATTTACCAACTCCAATCCATTTAAGTTGTTCAGACACCCTCTATGCATCTTGACCTCCAATCTATCCTCTCCTAAAACCAAGTTGTTTTTATCACTCCCAAGGAACTTCCCCTTTCTTGTGGTGTCAATGATCATTCCATTCCTCTCATACCGAGCAATCTTCCTCCCAATTTTTTCCCTTATCATCATCACTTTTCCTAGAAGAATAAGATTGAGAAAATTGTTCACGAATTTCTAGAAGCGGGTGTTATCTGTCCTAGTACCAACCCTTATTATTCTCTTGTGGTCATGGTACTCAAGAAAGAAGGTACTTGGCGAATGTGTCCTGATTTTTCGTGCCCTCAACAAACTTATAATCAAAGACAAATTCCCCATTCTTCTCATTGATGACCTCTTGGATGAATTGAGTGGAGCTCAGTACTTCACCAAACTTGATCTATGTTCTAGATATCACCAGATCCGTATGAAAGAAGAAGACATTCCCAAGACTACATTTAATACTCATGAGGGTTACCATGAGTTCTTGGTAATGCCCTTTGGCTTTTTTAATTCTCCCTCCACTTTCCAAAGTCTTATGAATCATGTCTTATGTCCTTTTCTCTGTCATTTTGTCTTATTGCTCTTTGATGATATTCTCATCTATAGTAAAACTTGTAAAACCCATCTCGCCATATGCTTTCATAATTAACAACACAAGAACATATTTTTCAGTGATTTGTGGGTGATTTTAGGGATTTGAATACCCCAAACTCCAAACTCAAAGGAAACCTAATTGTAAAAATGGCACTACATTATTTTCATGTAATTATATTTTTCTCCATCAAATCCTTCTGTGTTGTCTGAACATTCGACTTTTTGAACTTTTTCATTGGAATCCGATAAAATAGATCTTGGTGAAATCTCCATTTTCTATTGTTTAAATTTCATTTTTAATGGATAAATGGATTCAACACTTTGAAAATCCCTCAGGGCACTCGAATTATACAAACTTAATCACTCAAATATGGAGTTCCAACAATTTTTGGCTGGATTTCAGTAAAACATAATCGAAAAATATGCCCACAAAAAATCTAACGTGTAGACTACGGGAAAATCCTTCAATTGATTAGGGATCAGTTTATCATGTCCCTTATAGAGTTGAAGTTTGAATGCTGAGGAGGATTAATGGGATATCCATGAACAATTTTAATTTAGGGTTGACAATGGTATTGAGATGTTGGAGTCATGACATTCCTTAGTATTCATTTTCATTTCCGTCATAAAATTGCTATTATTTCCACCTGTAAGACTCCCAAAATATACGTACACTCACAAGACAATCCCAACGTGAACAACATTAATTCCCCTTTCATGCAAATTGAGCATGCCGAGTTATGTATGTATTATCATCTGTTCTGATAGGTGCATCATGAAGAAATCCTTGACGAATGGAAAATTAATCCATGCCACATCAAGTTGACTGGATTTGAGCCAGAGACACATATTTACATAATGTACTTGTCAACATGTACTTGAAATGTGAAAGTATGCAAGAGCCTAGCAAATTTTTCAATTAAATGGGTATGGAAGGATGAGATGCTTCTTCATCGACTGTGATGATTGCATCGTGTTCAACATATGTGCTTCCTCATAGGGCATCGACATTCTTTGGGAAAATGTAGGAATTTGGTGATGTCTAATGAGGTGAGTTTAAATTTTTCAATGTTATCTTGACGTTGGTAGACTTGGATATGTATATTCATGGAATAATAATAATAAGTAGGTTCAATCTCAAGTCTCAAGTCTCAGTTCCCAGACATGTATGCAAAGTGTGTAAAATTTTGATATTAATTTTACTCTTGTATTGAATTAGACCAGTAGGCCTTGTTTTGTTGATTTGTACACTACTTAGGTTACTAATTGGTATTAGAGACAATGGTTTCTAAAATTAGACTAGATGATGTTTGGAATTTTACTTCTATGCGGTGACTCTAATCCTCGAATTTTCCATGGTCAAGTTTTCGTTAGTAGGTAGTGTTTTGGTGATTAGTACTAGACTTATATTACTAAATAGAAACAAAAAAATTCATCGAGAGTGAAATTTTAACGACCATATTATATTGTTGGTTAGAAAACCCTAGGAGAAGTCTGGGCTGCCTTTTTATGGTCATACAACTATTTATGATAAGATTCTAGGAGTACTCCAAGTTTCATTATTGAGGGCCATCATAATAACTCTGAGGGTAGACTTTAGTGGTAGTCTAGACTGGAATAATGACACACTTCAAGACTCTTGGTCTCATATCAAATCATTGGTCTAAAATGACATGAATGCATGGATTTTGTATCTGTTCTTGAATTTCCCTTGATATCCTCAAGAAGATACCTTGCAACTTATATTGATTAGTTCAAATGTTGTGAGTTGATGCAATTTCATAGTAGCCTTGGGCTTGCTTTCATGTGTTGGTTGTGGATCCTAATTATCTTCCTGATTCAGAGGTATTTGTTTTCAGCCGTGTTTATACCCCATGAAGAATTTACACTCTGGAAGAATGTAGGTTCCTCCATGCAAGGGAGTGCAAGAGGGACTTGCCCCTCCTATGGGGTCCGGGGCAAAACAGGCCCTCGAAGGAAAAATTGCCTTGTAAATGTATATTGTAATTTCATAGTAAATCTAGACTATTCATTATAAAGTCACAGATATGACGGTAGAAGTTATGAGGGAAATGTATTGTGGATATGTATCATTGTGAATATTGTATTATGAGTGAGGATACTGTGAGAGAAATAAGAGGAAGTTACAACGGGTGTGTTGTTGGTTGTATCCCTTTATTTGCTAGATTATAATAAAGGAAGGACCTGACAATTTCACTGGTGGACATAGCCCACACTGGGTGAACCGCATATATCTGTGTCTTTATTGTGTTGTGTATCTTCTTTGTTTTATTTCCACATTTGTTTTATTTTATTGCTTCGCGATCTTGTTTTTGTAACAACTAGTATCAGAGCGAAATGTAAGTCACAGGAAAAGAGGGTTCCTGGTTCGAGTGGGAGCAATGGCCAAAGATGGAAAGTTAGGGTCGAGAAATTTAACGGCCAAAACTATTAGTTATGGAAGATGCATATGGAATCTTATTTATATTATAAGGATCTATTCCTACCATTAGGTGGAATAGAAAAGAAGCCAATGGCCATGAACGACGAAGAATATGAGGTTCTTGACATAAAGGCACTAGGAATGATACAGTGGAGCCTGGTAGGGTCAGTGTCTTTCAATATTTCGAAAGAAAAGACAACGAAGGAGCTGATAGACACATTGAATAAACTATATGAAAAAGCCTTGGTGTCCAAGAAGGTATTTCTAAAGAAGAGATTATTTAATATGAAGATTTCAGAAGGTGGGTCTATTGTAGATCATTTAAATGAATTTGATATGGTTACTAATCAACTAAGTTATGCAAAAGTGGACATTGATGATGAGGTCAGGGCTCCTCTGTAATATACCAGATATAAAAAGTATGAAAAACATAAATAAAATGCTAGAAATGGTAGAATAAAAACAATATAACTCGAACAATCACCACAATAGCACTGAAATGATATAAGAATAACAACATAAATAACACTTTGATTCTAAAAGAAATGTTCATGGGCCTTTTTGAGGGGGAAACCTCCAGTTGAGAAGAGCTCTATTAAAATAATATCCAAGATAGGGTTCTCATACCCTCGAATTTTATTTATACTAAATATGTCTATCAAAAGAAACATCTAGAGGAAGATCCTTCTAGAAGTGGAAGCTTCTATTAGGTATTATTACATTCGACTTATTCTATTTTATTGCAAGGCCTTATTAATATTGACCTTTATTACATATGAATATATTGTTCTACCTATGTGCGGGTTAGGACCCTAACATGTCCTCCCCCTTAAAAACAACCTTGTCCTCAAGGCTTGAGATGTGGAAATTGCTCAAGAATGGTAGTTGGTTCCCAAGTGGAATCTGTTGGAGTTGTATATTTCCACTGGATTAACACTTCCTTGATGGTTCTCTAACGCAAACGACGCTCATGCTGGTCCAAAAATTCTTGCGGTTGTAGCCAAATGGATCCTTCTTCGGATAACTCGGGAAGGTTGGTTTGAATTTGGCACTTAGTTCCAATCACCTTCTTTAAGCATGAAACATGAAAAATAGGATGTAGCTTCAAATGACTGGGAAAATCTAAATTATAGGCCACCTATCCCACACCCTTGAGAATGGTATAAGAACCATAAAATTTGGGCGCTAGCTTTTGACAATGCTCGACCTTGAGGGAATTTTTCTTGTAAGGTTGCAGTTGAAGAAATACCTAATCCCCTTCTGCAAATTGACGTTCAGAGCGACCTTGATCTGCTTGTTGCTTCATGCGATTCTCTGTCATGACCAAATTCTCTTTGAGGGTACGGAGAATAGCCTCTCGAACTGTAAGTGTTTGGTCAACTGCTTGGACCTTCGAGACACCCGGTAGGTATGAGAGAACTGAAGGTGGCTTCTATCCATATATCGCTTCAAAAGGAGTCATGCGTGTAGTTGTACGGTATGAAGTGTTGTACCACCATTCAGCTAGGGGTAACCATTGAGTCCAATGATTTTTCTTTTCCAAGGCAAAAAATCTCAAATATGTTTCCAAACACTTGTTGACAACTTATGTTTGACCATCAGTCTGGGCATGATAAGTTGTGCTGAGATGCAACTGGGCTCCTTGTAGCTTGAATAGTTCTTGCCAAAAATTTCTTGTGAAAGTTGGGTCGTGATCAGAAACAATAGAGTGCAACATGCCATGAAGCTTGAAGACCTAATCCATGAAAATTTGAGCCATCGTGGACGTTGTAAACGAGTGTTGAAGAGTGCAGAAATGAGCATACTTGGAAAGGTGATCAACAACCACCATGATTACTAATTTATTTCTCAATTTGGGTAAGCCTATAATAAAATCCATAGAGATATCCCTCCAAATAGCAGGTGGAATTGGAAGAAGTTGTAGTGTGCCCGGAGATTTGACTATTTCTCCCTTGTTGTGTTGACACACATCACATTCAACGAAAAAATTACAAATGTCATGTTTCCTACCATCCCAGAAAAAAGAACGTTTGACCCTGGCATAGGTTTTGGTGAACCCTGAGTGTCTCGATGTGGGTGTAGCGTGAAGCTTAGAAAGTACTGTGGATTTAAGCTTTGATTTTTTAATTAAATACAAACTACCTTTGTATTGAAGCTCATCATGGAGCCAAGAGTACCCTGGGGAATCTGGAGAATTGGACTACAATTGTTGGATCAAATGATAACTTTTGGGATCTTGTAGCCATTCCTGGTAAACGACTCGGAGCCAATCTGGGACAATGAAGGAAAGAGAAAAAAGGGATCCTTCGTCTTCATATTTTCGGGAAAGTGCATCCGCAACTACATTGTCTTTTCCTTTCTTGTAAATGATCCAAAGAGCCTAGTCACCCATTTTTGTTGCTCCGGGGAGGAAATGCGTTGTTCCATAAAATACTTGAGGCTTCAATGGTTTGTATTAATTTGGAAGCGTTTCCCCAATAGATAAGGGTGCCAAAGATCAACGACATGCAGAATAGCCAACATTTCATTTTCATAAATTTATTTGCCTAGATTTCTTTCATATAGTTGCTTGCTGGTAAAGGCCAAAGGTTGATCCTCTTGCATAAGGACAACACCAATTCCTTTCTCTGAAGCATCACATTCCAAGACAAAGGTCTTTGTGAAATCAGGAAAGGCCGGGAATGGAGTGGTGCACATGGCCATCTTCAAGGTTTGAAAAGCTTGAGCAACGGTTGGGGTCCAAGTGAAAGAGTTCTTTTTTAGGAGAGCAATGAGAGGTGTTGCAATCTTTCCATAATTCTTAACAAACTTGTGATAATAACTTGTTAAGCCCAGAAATCCACGCAATCTTTTGAGATTCTTTGGGTGAGGCCAGTCTTGCATAGCTTCAATCTTTTTAGGATCCACCCTGACTCCGTCCTTGCCAAACAGATGACCCAATTACTCTACTTCTGAGGTGCCAAAAGCACATTTAGACTATTTCAGGAAAAGTTGGTGCTGAGAGAATAGATGGAGAACTTGATCCACATGAGAAAGATGTTCTATCCAGGTTTTTCTATAGATGAGGATATCATCAAAGAAAACTAAGACAAAATGACGTAGAAAAGGACGAAAGACATGATTCATGAGGCTTTGGAAAGTGGAGGGGGAATTACACAAGCCAAAGGGCATGACCAAAAACTCATAGTGGACCTCATGAGTTCTAAAGGCAGTCTTGGGAATGTCTACTTCTTTCATACGTATTTGGTGGTAGCCCAAACGAAGATCAAGTTTAGTAAAGAATTGGGCGCCACTCAATTCATCCAGAAGGTCATCAATGACATGAATGAGAAATTTTTCTTTAATTGTAAGTTTGTTGAGGGCATAGAAGTTAGGACACATTCACCGGAGAAGAGTAGGGGCTCGTACTAGGGCGTATAACGCTTGCATTAAGGAGTTCCTGGACCATTTGTTCAATTTCATTTTTTTGGAAAAAGGGGTGACGATACAGACGGATATTGGGAGGAAGGATTCTGGGTACAATGGGAATGGAATGATCATGAACACCACGGGAAGGTGGGAGTCCCTAGGGAGTGGAAAAAACCACTTGATATTTAGAAAGGATGGCTTGGAGGTCTGGTAGCACCGAGGGTGTATTTGTTTCTTATATGGCATGGAGTTGGGCAATAACACCAGAATGATCATTTTTTAGCAGATTTTCCATGAGATGGGAATTAATGATCTCAGGTGAACTGACGATGATGCCTTAGAGCTTATATTGGTGGCCTTCCTAGTCAAATTGCATGGTTAATTCCTTGAAATCCATGAGAATGGGACCCAAACTCCTTAGCCAGTCTACACCCAACACAATGTCACAACCATCGATGTCGATACAAAACATATGAGATTTCAAGTGGTAGTCACCAATTTGGAGACGCACATTTTCACAACGCCCTCCACATTTCATGGAGCCACCATTGACAATCATGATTTGGAAATTATTAACGGCATGGATGTAGCAATGAGTTTCTTGGGCAATGCGACAATGAATAAAATTATGGGTGCTTCCACTATCAACCAGAATGATGACCTTCCGCTGCTTGATGTAATTGATTATCTTGAGGGTTTGGCAAGCAGAGAAACCAGTGAGAGCATTGAAGGAAATGATCGGTTCTACTTCAGGAGGGTCTAAGGGATGGGTTATATGATCCGGATTATTTTCGGCACGAAATGAGAGTGGAGATATAATAAAGAAATGCACAGAGATATTGCAGACATTCAATATTATAACATAAATGTATCAGAGATGCAACCATAAACATATATATATAGTAATACATGATTTCTATTAATCAGAGAAATGTACAAAGACTGTAAAAATACAGAGTGAAAGACTCGCTAGAATGGTGGCAGCTTATCTCTGAGAAAAGATGTGACGAATACTCACATTCGCAAGAAGACGGTTACAATGAGGCTCTGGAGGCATTTTTACAATAATCGGGAATGCCAAAAGTCCTAGACATCCAAAAACCTAACCCTAGGAGATGAAGCGCCAAAAGTCATGTGGGCCCCGTTTGGGTAAGTTGGTGCATCAACTTCCCGGGGTCGTAACTTTTGCATACGATCTTCGTTTTAGGCGTGTGATAGCTCATTGGAAAGGTATCGTCGAGGAGATTCATTTTGGGGGCTCAATCATGCCTTCACCTATCATTGAGAACCTCGATCTCGAAAAAACTTCATTTAGGCCCTCAAAATGGCCCCGAAAATGAAAACCTAGTAAAAATAGTAAATTGCCAAAATGGCTAGAAAACTGTTTTGAACCATTTGGAAAAGGTGGTTGGCCCCCAATATACACCTGGATCAATCCTCCATCCTTAGGAAGCAATGGTCTCCATTGCGTTGAGTTCCCGGGGGAGAGGGAAAATCATTTGTTGAATCTGCATCTTGGTGAGCTGCTTGTCTTGCTGGAGAAGTCGCGCTGCTTAGTTTGTAGAAATCTGTCACAAACCTGTGGCTGGAAGGTTTGGACCTTTTTAACCAGTCTGGCTATTTTATATGGCTGTGTGTAGAAGGAATCTTCGTGCTTTGCTGCAACCTTGTCGACCTGCTTCTGTTGGATAGAAGGTGCTTTGGCCGAAGCTGTGGTGGCTGGAATATCCTTCTGTTCACCCTTTGAACAGATTGTGGAGAAGATAATTTTTCTAGTATGAGATACTACCTTGTAGAACTGTTTAGGTGGGGCAGTAGTTGGAACTACCTCTGGTATCCTGTAGAGATGACCCCCCAGAGTAATAGTGACACTACGGGGTCGAGACTCATAGATAGCATGGTGTTTCCACATATATGGATGGCCCAAGAGAACATCACAGACATCCAGTGGGGAAACATCACATAATACCTCATCCTTGAAGGGTTGGATGCCGTATGACAATCGAAACTGCTGGCTGACACAAAGATCTCGTCCTTGGCAAATCCACCCAATGTTGTATGGTTGCGGGTGTGGTATTGTCGACAATCCCAACTGTTTGACGACCTCTGCTGAGATGAGGTTCTTTTGGCTTCCGCTATCAACAATAAAATGCAGTGGGGTCCCCTTCACCCACATCTGTGAATGAAAAAGGCGCTCCCCCTCTTCTGGATCTATTGGTTCTTCTGGTTGAATTGTTGCGGTCGTGACAATAGCAGTGGGGTCTGCATCGATGATCTGTATTTTACCAGTATTTTCAGAATCAGATTCTAAATCAGGGTTTGGCTCCTTGTCTTTGATCTCGGCCACCAATGAATGTTTTGAGCGACATTCATCGGTGTTGTGCCAGGGGATTTTGTGGAAATCGCACCATTTTCCAGTGTCCTTCTTTATCTTCCCATGACCCTTCTTTTCCTGTGGCTTGGACTGGTTTTCGGGAGACTGTTTGTTAGGGTTGTCTTTTTCATACTTTGATTGTTGTGGATTTGCAGACACGAACTCCCGTTTATTTTGGTGCTTAAATTTTTTCTCGATTTTAACAACATATCGATAGGCAGCACCGAGTGATGAGATGTCCAGAAAATCCATTTCAGTTTGGATGTATCTGTGTAGAGCCCCATGGTATTTCAGAACCAAATTTCGTTCGGAGTCTTTCATACCTAGCTTGGTGCGCAAGGTATGGAAGGTATTGGTGAACTCTGGAACTGCTTGGCCCCTCTCTTGCCGCAATGTGGTCCATCTCATGTATTGTTCCTCATAGTTTCCAACAGGGTAGTACTGTTCATTTACCGCATCCACAAAAAAATCCCAAGTGGACTCGGCCCCATATATTCCAGACTCCTCTGTGGAACTCTGCTCCCAGTAAGTTTCCCACCAATGTTTGACATGGGGGAGAGCCTTAAGGAGTGCGAAGGTGATCTTTTCCTT
>ML776998.1:718855-769670 GCA_009831015.1 Picea engelmannii
CACATAATACCTCATCCTTGAAGGGTTGGATGTCGTATGACAATCGACACTGCTGGCTGACAGTAAGATCCCGTCCTTGGCGAAGCCACCCAATGTTGTATGGTTGCGGGTGTGGTGTTGTCGACAATCCCAAATGTTTGACGACCTCTGCTGAGATGAGGTTCTTCTAGCTTCCGCTATCAACAATAAAATGCAGCGGGGTCCCCTTCACCCACATCTGTGAATGAAAAAGGTGCTCCCCCTCTTCTGGATCTATTGTTTCTTCTGGTTGAATTGCTGCGGTCGCGACAATAGCAGTGGGGTATACGTCGATGATCTGTCTTTTACCAGTATTTTCAGAAACAGATTCTGAATTAGGGTTTGGCTCCTTGTCTTTGATCTCGGCCACCAATGACTGTTTTGAGCGACATTCATTAGTGTTGTGCCAGAGGCTTTTGTGAAAATCGCACCATTTTCCAGTGTCTTTCTTTGTCTTCCCGTGACCCTTCTTTTCCTGTGGCTTGGACTGGTTTTCGGGAGACTGTTTGTTAGGGTTGTCTTTGTCATACTTTGATTTTTGTGGATTTGCAGACCCGAACTCCCATTTGTTCTGGTGCTTAAATTTCTGCTCAATTTTAACAGCATATCGATAGGCAGCACCGAGTGATGAGATGTCTAGAAAATCCATTTCAGTTTGGATGTATCTGTGTAGAGCCCCATGATATTTCAGAACCAAATGTCGTTTAGAGTCTTTGATACCTATCTTAGTGCGCAAGGTATGGAAGGTATTGGTGGTCTCTGGAACTGCTTGGCCCCTCTCTTGCTGCAATGTGGTCCATCTCATGTATTGTTCCTCATAGTTTCCAACAGGGCAGTATTGTTCATTTACCACATCCACAAAAAAATCCCAAGTGGGCTCGGCCCCATATATTCCAGACTCCTCTGTGGAAATCTGCTCCCAGTAAGTTTCCCACCAATGTTTGACATGGGGGAGATCCTTAAGGAGTGCGAAGGTGACCTTTTCCTTATCTGAAAAATTATGAACAGAGAAATAACCTTCTAGCATATTTAACCATTTATCTAGGGCATCTGCATCTATTTGACCTTCAAATACGGGAAAATCAAAATTAACCTGTACCTCGAAAGGCGAGGTTCCTCCAAAGTCGTCGCTTGATGAAGATGCACCTGATGCTATTGGCAGGGGTTGAAGGATGTTGGAAAAATTCTCCATCATTTCGTCCCTCTGTCGCGTGAGAGCTTGTTCAAGCAACAGACTGATAGGATCGTCTGCTCCATCGTTTTTCTTTTCTTCCGCCATTGAGGGTTTCTTGGGTGTGCGAGAGAGATTGTCCTCAAGAGATACAAGCTCGAGACCCAACTTTCTATACTCGGACCTCGTCGGGGACATGCACTGAAAAAAACGAACAAGAGCAGCCTGCTCTGATACCACTCATCCGGATTATTTTCGGCACTAAATGAGAGTGGAGATATAATAAAGAAATGCACAGAGATATTGTAGACATTCAATATTATAACATAAATGTATCAGAGATGCAACCATAAACACAGATATACAGTAATACACAATTTCTATTAATCAGAGAAATGTACAGAGACTGTAAAAATATAGAGTGAAAGACTCGCTAGAATGGTGGCAGCTTATCTCTGAGAAGAGATGTGACGGCTACTCGCATTCGCAAGAAGATGGTTACAATGAGGCTCTGGAGGACTTTTTACAATAATCGGGAATGCCAAATGTCCTAGACATCCAAAAACCTAACCCTAGGAAATGAAGCGCCAAAAGTCATGTGGGCCTCGTTTGGGTAAGTTGGTGCATCAACTTCCCGAGGTCGTAACTTTTGCATACGATCTCCATTTTAGGCGTGTGATAGCTCGTTGAAAAGGTATCGTCGAGGAGATTAATTTTGGGGACTTAATCATGCCTTCGGCTATCATTGAGAACCTCGATCTCAAAAAAAACTTCATTTAGGCCCTCAAAATGGCCCCGGAAATGAAAACCTGCTAAAAATAGTAAATTGCCAAAATGGCTAGAAAACTGTTTTGAGCCATTTGGAAAAGGTCGGTGGCCCCCGATATCCACCTGGATCAATCCTCCCTCCTTAGGAAGCAATGGTCTCCATTGCGTTGAGTTCGTGGGGGAGAGGGAAAAGCATTTGTTGAATCTGCATCTTGGTGAGCTGCTTGTCTTGCTGGAGAAGTCGCGCTGCTTAGTTTGTGGAAATCTGTCACGAACCTGTGGCTGGAAGGTTTGGACCTTTTTAACCAGTCTGGCTATTTTAGTTGACTGTGTGTAGAAGGAATCTTCGTGCTTTGCTGCAAGATGTGTTACAAGATGCTTTGATTATTTCGGTAGATAATATTTATGACTCTTGGGAAGTAGATTCAGGGGCTTCATTTCATGCCACACCCCGTAGGAAACATTTTCTAGATTTTTTTTAAGGTGATTTTGGACAGGTTCATTTGGGTGATGATGCACCATGCAAAATTGTTGGAATGAGAAAGGTAAAAATAAAGAAAATGAATGGAAACCAATGGTTGTTGAAAGAGGTAAGACTTGTTCCATATCTAAGGAAAATATAATTTCAACATGGCAGATGGCAAGTGAAGGTTGTATATCCATATTTACAGATAAGGTGTGGAAGGTCACGAAAGGATCATTGGTGATAGCAAAATGAAACAAGATACATACATTGTATTTATGTACTGTTAATACCGACTTTTCTATATATTTAGCTTCTACAGGAGTGGATACATCACTGTGGAATCATAGCCATGGACACATGAGTGAGAAGGGGATGCAGATACTTCACCAAAGAAATTTGTTTCCAGATATTAAACAAATTGATTTGGATTTCTGTGAGCATTGTGTTTATGAAAAAAAAAAAAGAGTCACATTTCTCAGAGTTGGAAAATAAAAGGAGAGTGAAAGGTTAGAGCTTGTTCATACAGATGTATGGGGACCAACTCAGGTATCATCTCTTGTAGTCTCTCGTTATTATGTTACTTTTATTGACGATGCAACTAGAAAAACTTGGGTTTATTGCATTCAACAAAAATATGATGTTTTTGATACTTTTAAAAAATGGAAAGATTTTCTTGAGAATGAGATAGGGAAAAGGTTGAAGTTACTCAAATCAGACAATGGAGGTGAATATTGTGGCAAGGATTTTGATGATTATTGTTCATACCATGGGATTCATAGAGAGAATAGAGTTCCAGGAATACCACAAGAAAATGGTGTGTTAGAAAGGATAAACATGACAATCATGGAGTGTGCAAGGAGTATGAGATTGCATGTCGGTTTTCCCTTACAATTCTAGAAAGATGTTGTAAACACTGTTGTTTACTTAATAAATAGAGGACCTTAAAGTTCTTTGGATGGTATAATTCTATAGGAGGCATGGATAAGTAAAAAGGTAAACTATTCATTTTTTAATACTTTTGGTTGTGAAGCATTTGTCCATATTGATAAAGAAAATAGAACAAAGCTTGAGGAAAAATGCAAGAAGTGTACCTTTATTGGATATAGTATTAATGATTTTGGTTATCGTTTATGAGATTATGCAAATCAAAAAATCATTAGGAGTAGAGATGTCATATTCAATGACAAGGTCATGTACAAAGATCAGTTGCAGTGAAAGAAACATGAAAAAAAAAAAAACACCGAGCTTATGAGATCACTGAAAAAAGAAATTCCAAAGGTACCAGAAAATCAAAATGTACAACAACAAGAGCAACAGGTACCTCAAACTCCTGCAAGTGTTGTTATAATATCTACCAAGTTAAGTAAACCCCATGAATGATACTCTCCTTCTTTGTATTATTTATTGTTGATTGATTCTGGTGAACCAGAATATTATGAAGATGCAATACAGGTAGACACTAAAAATAAGTGGGAGCAAGGAATGAAAGAGGAAATGCATTCCCTAGTAAATAACCAGACTTGAGATTTGGTTCAGTTTCCTATAGGAAAAAGAGAATTATAGAATAAATGGGTTTACAAGTTGAAGGAAGAAGATGGAGGCAAAAAATGGTACAAGGCTAGACTTGTTGTAAAGGGGTTTGCACAAAAGAAATGTATATATTTTGATGAAATATTTTCTCCTATTGTTAAAATGACTTCAATTAGGACTATTTTAAGTCTTGTGGAAGTAGAATATTTTCATCTTAAACAGTTAGATGTAAAAACAATTTTTCTCCATGGGGATTTGGAGGAAGAGATTTATATGCAGTAGCCATAGGGGTTTGAGATCAAAGGGAAGTATAATTTGGTATTAAGGTTGAATAAGAGATTGTACGGCCTAAAGCAAGCTCCAAGGTAGTGGTATTTGAAGTTTGACAGGTTTATGACAGAACAAGGTTATAGTATATGTCATTCTGATCACTGTGTTTATTTTAAAGGGATAGAAAATGGAAGCTATATTATCTTGCTATTGTGTGTAGATGACATGCTTGTTGCAAGGTATAATATGCAGGATATAAATTTTCTTAAGAAGAAATTAACTAATTCATTTGCGATGAAGGATTTGGGTGCTACAAAGAAAATCCTTGGTATGAGAATAAAAAGAGACAGGAAAAATTGCAAATTGACATTGTCTTAGGGTGAGTACATAGAGAAGGTGTTGGAGAGGCTTAGAAAGTAGAATGTAAAACCAATTAGTACACTTTTGGCCAACCATTTCAAATTAACTAAGGAAATGTGTTCCAAGACACATGAGGAGATAGAATACATGTCAATGGTCTCTTATTCATCAACAATTGGCATCTTGATGTCTGTGATGGTTTGCACAAGACCAGATATTGCACATGCAGTGGGAGTTGTGAGTAGGTATATGAAAAATCTAGGTAAAGAACATTTAGAGACAACAAAGTGGATTCTCAGGTATTTGAGAGGTACTTCTATGCATGCATTATGTTTTGAAGGTTCAAACACTATTCTATAGGATATGTTGATTCAAATATGACAGGTGATCAAGATAGCAAGAGGAGCACTAGAAGGTCTGTTTTTACTATAGGTGGAACAACAGTAAGTTGAATTTTGAAACTGCAAAAGGTTGTTTCACTTTCAACAACATAAGCAAAGTATGTTGTTGCTACAATGGCTAATAACGAAATGATTTGGTTACAGAGGTTTATGGAGGAATTGAGAAAGAAGTAAGAGAATAATAGGTTGTACTATGATAGTGAGAGTTCCATTCATCTTGCAAATAACTCAGTCTTCCATTATAATACTAACCATATACAACTCTGGTACCATTTCATATGATCCATCTTGGAATATGGACATTTAAATTTGGAAAAGATACACACTAGCCATAATCCTGCAGACATGTTAACAAAGGGAATAACCAGGGAGAAATTGAGTTCCTGCTCATTTTCAGTTGATATTCAACCATGAAGGTGAAGATGAGAAATTTGTCAGATCCAAGAAGGATCATAGTCCAGTAGATACATCAACGATGGAGTTGTTGAGATCAATCTCCAAGTGGGAGATTGTTAGTTGTGGATCCTAATTATATTCCTTATTCAGAGGTCTTTGTTTTTAGCCATTTTTATACCTCATGAATACTTTACACCCCCGAAGAATGTACACTCCTCCACATGGAGGAGTGCAGGGGGGGATTTCCCCTCCTGCAGGGTCAGAGGGAAAGTGGGCCCCCAAAAGAAAAATTGCATTGTAAATGTATATTGCAATTTCATAGTAAATCTGGACCATTCATTATAATGTCACAGATCTGACGATAGAAGTTATGTTAGGGTTTTTTTAACCTAGAAAGAAACCCTCTTTTATGAGTGAAATGTATTGCAACTATGTATCATTGTGAATATCGTATTCCGAGTGAGGATATTATGATAGAAAGAAGATGAAGTTGCAACAGGTGTGTTGTAGGTTGTATCCCTTCATTTGATGGATAATAATAAATGAAGGACCTGTAAATTTCTTTGGTGGATGTAGCACACACTAGGTGAACCACGTATATCTGTGTCTCTATTGTATTGTGTATTTTCTATGTTTTATTTCCACATTTTTTTTATTTTATTGCTCCACAATATTGTTTTTCTAACAACATGATGAGTGATGATGGTAGAATTTCCTTTATTAACAATTACCCATGGTGTGTTGAGTGTGCAAATTGGAAGTTGGATAGAAGGATCTCAACACATAGTGAATTCATGCAAATGGATTCTATGTTTGTCCAAGATATGGTTTGTACATCTCTAGTTCCCTTGATATCCTTGCCTCCCCTTTCTAGCTTGATCATGGTAATACAAAAAATTGACATATGGGTAATGTCATATCATGTTAGGAGTTATTGTAGGTTGTAACTCACACTAAGAGAGGTTATTACTTCTAGATTATTTTCATAGTCATGTTGTTAGGGGTTTTGGATGAGGAAATGGCATGAAAGGCAATATTTGAACTCCATGTATCTATGAACCATGCTTCTACCAAAAGTGTTAAAAGAACCAAATTGAGAAACATAGATGTTTTACCTGCAATTATTAACTACTTGATTTTTCCTTTACATTTTCCCATGGGAAAACCTTGAGGCCCTTTGTGAGATTACGGTGGAGTAATATCATTCTAACTATTGATATTCAAGCCTTACAATCAAATTATATTACACCCAAAACAAGATCATGTAGCCACATTTTGAGTAAATCCTAGCATCTAAGACTTTCTTAATTATTATATATTATTTGGTAATATGAAGAAAATATGCATACTAGTTGGAAATTTCATTTCTATAACAATGATCCAATCATTGTTCTACTCAAGAATTTCTCTTAGTCTCAAGGATGATTGTGAATAGATCCTATTAGTCATGATACATGTTGACGAGAAGTTATGACATTTCAGTAGAAGGAATAGTTAAGTGTGCTTGAATCTACCATACTTGAGTGTGTTTGTCACCAAGCTTATTGGTTTTTGGATTTGCATAGGGAACTCAAAATTATATCTAAGAATTTTTGAAAGATTATTCAAACCTACTTTATTTACATCCAGATTTATTTAGCGAAGAATGTCCATTATGAAATTGAAACTTAGTCTAAAGAAGTCTTGATCCAGATTATTTTCAGCACAAAATGAGAGCAGAGATATAATAAATAACTGTACAGAGATGTATTAGATATACAAAAATATAATATAAATATATCAGAGAGATAAACACTGAGATACAATAATACACAATTTCAATTAATGAGTGAAATGTACAGACTGTAAAATTATAGAGTGAAAGACTAGCTAGAATGGTGCCAGCTTATCTCTAAGAAGAGATGTGATGCCTACACTCATTCGCAAGAAATTGATTACAATGAGACTCTAAAGACATTTTTAAAATAAATAAAAATCCAAAACCCTAACCCTGGAAGATGAAAAGCCAACAGTGTTGTGGACCCTGTTTTGGGAATTTTGGTGTATCAACTTCCCAAGGGCGTAACTTTGGCATACGATCTCTGTTTGGGGCACACAATATCTCATTGGAAATGTATCATAGAGAAGATTTAGTTTAACGGCTCAATAAAAGGCTTTAACTATCATATAGGTGCTCGATCCCGAAAAAACTTCATTTAGGCCCTCAAAATGGCCCCAGAAGTTTAGGAACCGAAAAACTGCTATAAATAGTAAATTGTTAGAAGATTGCTTTGAGCCAGTTGGAATAGGTGGGTGGCCACCTATATCCACCTGGATCAATCCTCCCTCCTTAGGAAGCAATGGCCTCCATTGCGTTGAGTGCCTGGGGGAGAGGGAAAAATGTTTGTTGAATCTGCATTTTGATGATTTGATTGCCTTGCTCGAGAAGTTGCATTGCTTAGCTTGTTGAAGGTTGTCACGAACTTGTAGTTGGAAAGGTTGGACCTTTTTAAATAGTCTAGATACATGAGATGACTGTGTGCAAAAGGAATCCTTGCGCTTTACTTCAATATTGTCGAACTGCTTCTGTTGGACAGAAGGTGCTTGGACTGAGGCTGTAGTGGTTGCAGTGTCCTTATGTTAACCTTTTGAACAGATTGTGAAGAAGATGAATTTTGTAGTATGAGATACTACCTTGCGGAACTGTTTAGGTGGGACAGTAGTCAGAAATACCTCTGGTATCCTATAGATATGACCCCCCATAGTAACAATGACACTACAGGGTTGAGACTCATAAATACATCATCCTTGAAGGACTTGATTCCATAGGACATGCGAAACTTTTGGCTGGCACAAAGATCTCATCCCTAGAGAAGACACTCGATGTTGTATGGTTGCAGGTGTGGTGTTGTCGACAACCCCAACTATTTGATGACCTCTGTTGAGATGAGGTTCTTTTGGCTTCCACTATCAGCAATGAAATGAAACAGGGTCCCCTTCACCCACATCTATGAATGAAAGATGCACTCCCCCTCTTCAGGATCTGTTGGTTCTTTTGGTTGAATTATTGCAGTCGCGACAGCAGTAGTGGGGTTTGCGTCGATGATATGTCTTCTGTGGGTTTTTTGAAAAGTATTATGAATTAGGGTTCGAATCCTTGTCTTTGATCTCGACCACCAATGGTTTTTTTTAGAGACATTCATCAGTGTTGTTCTAGGGGATTTTGTGGCTTAGGTTGTTTTCCGGGAGGTTATTTGTTAGGACTATCTTTATCATGCTTTGGTTGTTGCAGATTTGTAGACCCAAACTTATGTTTGTTCTTGTGCCTAAATTTCTACTTGATTTTGATAGCATATCGATAGGCATCTCCTAGTGATGAGATGTCCAGGAAATCCATTTTGGTTTGGATGTACCTATGCAAAGCCCCATGGTATTTTAGAACAATCTGTTGCTTAGGGTCTTTGATACCTGGTTTGGTGTGCAAGCTATGAAAAGTGTTGGTGAAATCCGACACTTCTTGGCCCCTCTCTTGACGCAACGTGGTCCATCTCATGTAATGGTTGTCATAGTTACCAATAGGGTAATATTGTTCCTTGACTACATCCACACAAAAATACGAAGTGGGCTCAACCCCATATATTCTAGACTCCTCTGTGGAACTTTTCTCCTAGTAAGTTTCCCACCAATATTTGACATGGGTGAGATCCTTAAGGAGTACAAAGGTGATATTTTCCCTATCGAAGAAATTGTGAACATAGAAATAACCTTCTAGCAGATTTAGCCATTTTTCTAAGGAATCTGTATCTATATGTCCTTCAAATATGGGAATATCAAAATTAACTTGTACCTTGAAAGGAGAGGTGCCTCCAAAGTGGATACTTGATGAAGAATCTTATGTTATCGACAAGTGTTGAACGACGTGGGAAAAATTCTCCATCATTTCATCCCTCTGTCGCGTGAGAGCTTGCTCAAGAAATAGATTAATAGAATCTTATGCTCCGTCATTTTTATTTTATTCTTCCATGGAGGGTTTTTTGGGAGTGTAAGAGAAATTTTCTTCAAGAGAAACAAGATTTAGACCCAAATTTCTATACTCGGACCTTGTCGTGGACATGCACTGAAAAGAACGATCAAGAGCAGCCTGCTCTGATACCACTGATCGAATTATTTTCAGCACGAAATGAGAGAGGAGATATAATAAATAAATGTACAGATATGTATCAGATATCCAACAATACAACAAAAATATATCAAAGAGATAAACACATAGATACAATAATACACAATTTCTATTAATGAGCGAAATGTACATACTGCAAAATTACAGAGTGAAAGACTCACTAGAATGGTGACAACTTATCTCTGATAAGAGATGTGATGGCTATGATCATTCGCAAGAAGATTATTACAGTGAGGCTTTAAAGGAATTTTTAACATAAAGAAAAATCCAAAACCCTAACCCTGGAAGATGAAAAACAAACAATTTTGTGGACCTCATTTTGGGTAGTTTGGTTTATCAACTTCCTGAGGGTGTAACTTTTGCATACGATCTCCAATTGGGGTGCACAATAGTTCGTTGGAAAGGTATCACCGAGGATATTTATTTTTGGGGCTCAATAAAATACTTTTACAAATAATTGAGGTGCTCTATCCCGAAAAAAAATTGTTTAGGCCCTCAAAATCACCCTGGAAGTTTAGGAACCGAAAAACTCCTAAAACTGGTAAATTGTTAGAAGCCTGCTTTGAACCAGTTGGAATAGGTGGCTTGCCACCGATATCCACCTGGATAAAGTTTTGGATTTGACACTTGATTGTTGAATCAAGGAAAATCATATTTATCTAAGGTTGCAATGCATTGATGCTCAACAAAGGACCTTTCCCTTCCATTTCAATTTTATGTAGCAGTTTCGTATGAAATAATTGGATATCTAGTTTCCTTGATTTCAACATACTATTAGCAAAGTGAATTACACAAGTTTAGCCACATAATACTAATATTTTGCACTATCTTGGAATTATAAATGACCTTTGCAGTCCCTTTGGAAAGATCTCTAGTAGTTTTTTGAATCAAGAGGAAGATAGGAAATGGACGGTTTCATCTTCAAAAGATAGTTCTAGTCTTGAGGTTGAAATATTAGGGAGTGAATTTTGTATTGGGTTAAATTTGATGTTGAAAATATGTTCTTTGGGTGATAGTAAGAAAGAACAAGTGAAGTAGAGAACCATCATCTAAATACCATGTAGAACCTAGATGTCCTTTGACTGTTCAAAAAGTTAAAACTCTGGTAAACTCTAATCTAAAAGTAGACAGTGGATTAATGCGCCCATGATGCCCATACTAAAGAGCACCAAGAGGAAGAGGAATCTTAAGGGATTGAGTAGTATAGAAGGGAGTATTTTCTTGTGTTGTATGGGGTAGTAGAATGAACACCATGAGTAGGTTATAGGTTAACTACAAGGAATAGAAATAAAATTTGGTAGAGTGTTTCTTAAATACTTTTGGAAGAATTTTTGATTGGGTTATTGGTCTTAGATTTTTAAACTATACGTCATTTTCCCTAGTTATTTCATATCTCTCCTAGGGGGCTACATCCACATAGTACTACCTACAATTTCCAGATGGAAAATTGCTTCCATTGAGACAATTTTCTTGGATCGATTTATGGACAAGATAAATATATTTATCTCTAAGTGTTTTTCCAAGAAGTTGATAAACAAAAAATAGGCAATGGGGTGAGAATGAAAATTATCATGTAGTAATTTTTGCACATTCTTAATAATGTGCACATGTTCTTGATTTGACATGATCATCATCCCCCGAATTGCAATAGAGGATGCCAAGTCAATTCCAGGTGGGAATCAACAAGAACACATGCGTGTTCCTAAGAACATGCACATGTTCCTAAGAACATGCACACATTCCTAAGAATGTGCACACATTTCTAAGAACACACATGTGCTATAGGAATATACGTGTTCATATGGGGTGATTTTCTAAAATTCCTACGGCCGATCTATTTCAGAAATACACCACGTCTTGTGGTTTTGAGTGAAATTGAGAAAAAATGGGAGACGAAACCAAGGATATATTGACAAATCAATCCCCTCACTCTATTGACATGATCTTCAATTGATTATGGGTATGAATTTTGATAGAATTTTATTTTTTAAAATTTTCATAATTTTTTTAAATGATTAAGAAATAAACCTAAATTTATTTTTCCCGTATTAAATTGTAGCACACTTAATTAATATGGATCATGGAGAAAACCCAAACCCAAAATCACCATATAAAGGCACAAACAATCCCACCCACAACCGAAAAACATAAACATGGAGATTGATGCATGGTTGAGGTCTCTTAGAACCCTTGTACAAGACTTGCGAAGTCTCTTAGAACCCTTGTACAAGAATTGCAAAATACTAGAGAGTCCTCACAACTATCACTGGCCAAATATTTAGACACCATTATGTCGTCCACTGCAAATGCCTAAGGCCAATTAACTAACATTTATGATTACAAGGAAAAGACATATAGATATTACGGGATAGGGCTAGATAAAAACCAAAATAGATACCTAAACATTTCAAACTAGTAGTTGATCACATTGTTTATTAAAGCAAGAATTGGAGTATAACCATTACTAGTCACAAAGAGATGCATGTGTATGGACTAATGCACATACCAACCATTTTTAGACAATTGTATGGATGGGTGGTTTATGGTATTTGAAAAATATACCTGCAAAAATTTAGAGGTGCATGTATATTTCCTTAGAGAATTATGGGAAGCATTTATGTTAAGTCTCCATGTCAACTACTTTTAAATTAGTGAATTCCGCAGGGTAGGTCATGCATCCACATAGGATAGAGAAAATTCTAGGAATGACCCATTATTAGGTCTTCATCCTCCTAGGTGAAGGTCTAAGCTCCCTTCCTATAATCCTCCTATCACAGAAATCATATTCCAAAAACAAACATCCATATCCACCTTGATTCATATCCTGGTGCGACACAACACATTTATAGCATTATCCTACTAGGATCTACATACATGTGATGTTGAGGGAGTGGTTGGGCCTTCAATTCTTGTAGTAGAGTCTATCCAAGAAAGGGAACATGGAAAGACTAGGCACTCATGTGACCCCCAGAGATGCTCGAGTTATGGACATAATTGTTATGGGATGACGAAGGAATCTAGACATTAGAGTTTCATATAGAAGGTCAATATATTGACCATTTATATGTTCTTCATATATATATATATATATATATATATATATATATATATATATATAGTTTATTGTGCACTTTATATATCTAATTGTATGATGTTTGTAGTTGTTATGCTCAGATAGGATACCCTTGATGTCGACAGATGTATTAATGCCATTTTACACTATTGATGCAACACTAGCAATAGCGTGCCCATTTGGTGTACTTAATACTCAATTATGGTGGAGTGAGAACTACCATGCATTCCTACCTAATCAATTCATCATTTATATTGTTTGAATATGAGGGAAGATTAAATGTTGCACACCACTTTTTCCACAAATATCTTGTTTGGAACTACCAAAAAAATCAACCCTTTCTCTAAAATATTGTGTACTAGTGTGATCAACGTGACCTTTGGTAAATTCACCCAGTGCTCTACTTATTCTCTGCAGATATCATTGTTCTTATACATTATGATACATATGTAGGATAGTTGTTGTGTTTCTAAAGGCGATTTATGAGAAATCAAGTGTAATGTTGTTGTGTTTCTACAAGTTGCGATGTCATACAACGATGAACCATGTACACCTGGGATGCAAAGTTCACCCTCTTCCTAGGTATCATGTGTCAAGATAAATATTGTTTAAATGTGAAATTTGTGATATTGTTTTGGTTTAATTTCACATTATTGTACTCATAAAAATATTATAAATGTGTATGCAGGTTGGTTCATTGACTACCAGGTCACCCATACCTCCACCACCCCATTCACAAATACCAAAATTCCCCTCATCATTTGTCCCTAACTACGGGGAACGTATGATCCTTGGCCACTTTTCTCTGGCTCTCGGGATACCACTTTACACCCTAAGGGTTCTTTCGTCCCTCATACAACATGTGGGAGTTTATTGTTGTTGATACTTAGAACACATCACCAAAAGACTTCATCCTCCCTTGAAATCCGACCTTCTTTACTTCAGATTTCCTTTGAAATTCAACTTGTGTGTGTAAAATGAATGTATAATGATATGTATTTATACCATTTATGTCACTTCCTTTTAACATTAGGGCTGACCTGACACTTTCTTATTTTGTAATTATTTTCTTTAATTATCTTCAGGGCCGACCTGTACTTCCTTCTTCAATTCACTTTGTCATCTTCAAAAATTCATTTCTCCTCAACCATGAGGATCCACGTGACGTGCCACCTACCACCGTAAACAATATGATGTATACTATCCATCCATGGGTTTTTTGTCTGCATGTGCATTATCCTTCATGTTCAAATACCTTCATAAATCTTGCGCTCCAAAACCAATGACTAGGGTTGACATTAATGACAACAACCAATCTTCCAACAATCTCCCCCTTTGTCATTGATGGCAACACTCATGCTCCCCCTATAATCATGATATTAATTTCTCTCCCCCTTTGACATCAATGGAAAAGGGTAGGGATGCTCCCCCTAAGTTTAATGTAAAAAGGAAACTCTCTTATGTGGGGTTGCTCCCCCTGAACATGTGGCACTCAATAATACTTCATCCTTATTTTTGGTCTTTGGGACCTTTTCTTCCTTGGAATCCTTTTGTGTGGATTTTTTCTTCTCTCTCTTCTTCATGTCTAGGATGTATATGTTGTTCGGTCTTCTTTTTGTATTTGCAACCAATCTTCCTGAGTTATTTTCTCTGATTTTACATTTTCGGGAGTCAAACATAAGAGTGTATCCTTGATCACATATTTTTCTGACACTGAGGAGATTATGCTTCAGATATTCAACCAATAGGACTTTTCCTGATTTTACACTTTCACTTCCAATATTTGTAGTTTCTTTTCCAAGTATTTTGATATATGAGTCATCTCCAAATGCAACATTTCCACCCTTTTTCTTCAAGATGAAAAATTTGCTTTGATCTCTGGTCATATGAGATGAGCACCCACTGTCTATGAACCATTCATCTTCTTCTTTGCATTCTTTAGCGACCAATGTTATTCGACATTTTTCATTGTGTGGAATTTCTTTCCTTTTCCATGTTGTAGTTGGTATACAAGCATTTGGCATACGATTATATTCCTTCATCTCTCTGCAATCTCGTGCTTTGTGACCAAGATTATTGCACTTGTAACATACAATATATTGATCCATTAATGGGTCAAAAGGATTATAATTTATGTTGACAGGTCTACGAACATTTCCATATCTACTATTTTCACCATTCATGTAGCTTGCATAGTTATTCATTTCATTGATTCTACAATTGATTGCCTTGTGTCCAAAATTTCCACAAGTATAACAATGTCCAAGAAAGAAATTTTAATACCTGGGAGTAAGTGATCTTCTTTATGGTGTGGTTCATCTAGGTTCACGATCTATTATTCTGTAGTTTTCTTCATAATGATTTCTTTCATATCTGATGGGAGAGGATCTTCTTGATGGCTCATTCCTTCTAAATTATAGTCTTCTATCTTGTTTTTCAACTTGTTCTGGAGTGTTGGTTTCATCATTTTCATGTTCCTTCTCTTGTTTTGTTGTCTTCAAATTGTCATTGTATCCTAGTCCTATATTGTCGTTTGAAGATCTTTGACTGCTAAGGATCTCATCTAATTTTTTAGTGCTCTTTTCGAACTTCTTCAACTTTTCTATTGTCAATATTATCTCCCCTTTTGTGTGATCCAATTATTCTTTCAATTTATCATAATATTCTAATTGTTCCTTCAAGCTATCAATGGCCTTTTCAAGCTTGTAATTCTCTTCTTCACAACTACTCAATTCACCTTTTAGTATTATGTTTGTGTTTCTAAGCTTGTTATTTTCAGTTTCAACATGCTTCAACTTTTCAAGATTATCATCTTCTTGTTCACTCTCTGCATTATCTTTGTATCCCCAAAAGGAATCAAGGTTGGTTTATTCATCTGAATCTTCTTCAGAAATGATTTCTTCTTCTTTACAATTCTTTTGATCACCATCATGGGTTTCTTGGGTTATGAAGAGGACATCTCCTCCATCATTATCTTCTTCATCACTCTCATCTGAGGAGATGTCATCATCCTTGGAGTAGAATATATCTTTATTGTTGAGACTTCTCTTTTTATAGTAGTAGTTTTCAACAATATGTCATATTCTACCACATTTAAAGATTTTGAGAGGAGACTTACCTTTGTATCTTCCACTTCCCTTCTGGAACCTTCTTACGAAATTTTTTATTTCTTCATCAAGGTCGTTATAATTGTCTTTTGTCTTCTTTATTTATTTAAAGGTTGCTTCATTGTTTGGCTGGTCACTTTCTGTCTCCGTTCTCATTTCATATGCTATAAGAGAACCATGTAATTCATCCATTGTCATTTTGGCCAAGTCCCTAGTTTCTTCAATGGCGGAGACCTTAGCATCATACTTCAAGAGAAGTGATCTCAACACTTTTTGTACAACCAAGGATTCATAGAGTTCTTCACCTAATCCTATGATAGCATTAACAACTTCATCAACTCTAAGAAAATAGGTTGTAATATCTTCCTTTTCATTCATCTTCAAATTTTCAAATTCTTCTCTATGTCGTTGAAACTTGACCTGCTTAACTTTTGGATCAACTTCGTAGATACTCTTGAGTTTTCCCCATACCTCTTTAGTAGTGTTGTAGCCCATCACTTTGCTAGCAATGGTTGGTGCCAATGCTCCTAGATTAACATGTTCGGCTTTTGAATTACAAATCATAAGATTCTTCTCATTTGGATCGGTTGGAGCATTATTTGGGATTACATAGCCATTTACAAATGAGTACCAAATGTATACTCCCAAAGCTGTTAGGTAAGTTTTCACTCTATCACTCCAATATGCATAATTTCTTCCATCAAATATTTGAATCTCATTTGAAATTTGCTCATGGTCATCCATCTCTTCTCGGGGTTTTCCTTCCAGTGGTTAAACTGTTCTGAAGGCAACCTACTCTGATACCAATTGTTGATACTTAGAACACATCACTAAAAGACTTCATCCTCCCTTGAAATTCGACCTTCTTTACTTCAGATTTCCTTTGAAATTCGACTTGTGTGTGTAAAATGAATGTATAATGATATGCATTTATACCCTTTATGTCACTTCCTTTTAACATTAGGGCCAGCCTCACACTTTATTATTTTATAATTCTTTTCTTTAATTATCTTCATGGTTGATCTATACTTCCTTCTTCAATTCACTTTGTCATCTTCAAAAATTCATTTTTCCTCAACCATGAGGATCCACGTGATGTATCACCTACCACCGTAAACAACATGATGTATATTATCCATCCATGGGTGTTGTTTCTGCATGTGTATTGTCCTTCATGTCCAAATACCTTCATCAATATTGCGATCCAAAACCAATGACTAGGGTTGACATCAATGACAACAACCAATATTCCAATAATTGTTTCCCACCCTGACGACCTTTTCCATTCCATCCATCCATAGTGGATACACTCATATGCCACCCATCAATCCTTCATATTGCATCCCAAAGCATTTCATCCATTGTGGTTGCACCACTTCACTCTCATGCACCCCCCATCCATCATTTCATGTCAATACCATAGTCGATGTGATAGTAGATGTTGTCTCAGTGCATCTTGTATAAACAAGTGCTCCACCTTTTAATGAGTCTCTATTTTTATTTGAGTTATTCACAATGATATCATTCATCGATGAATTTTTTGTGTCTCATGAATGGAATTGGTTTTAGGAATTTTACCTACTAAATTTCATGCTTTTATTCTTGTAACAACTACAAGGTGGCATAGTTAAGAGATTAGGTTCATGAAGGAGGGAAACACCCTTGTGAATGATAGTATCATCTATGGTGATTTTTATTAGCTTGAACTATAAAATATCATTTTGTAAGTATGTTATTTCATTTTGGAGAAAACTTATAAGAATGTTGTTTATTTGTCCAGTCTCCGGAGAGACAAACCACAATTAGGTGTAAAACGAATCGATCTCATGCTTAAAGTAAGAGAAGAAAGAGAGACTTATCGGATACACCTGATACTAGAGAGAGTGGAAGTGTTCAATGAGTGACCAATTAGTTCCATTTTGTATCTAGGCAGTTGTATGCCATTCTTCCATGTTTGGGTACTTGCTTCCATTTCGTTAAAAATGTACAACTGAGTTGATTTTGAATATATATATATATATATATATATATATATATATATATATATATATATATATATATATATATATATATATATTCATTCAAATATAATAAATACCATATCATCTAATTAATATCTTCACATTAATCGATTTTCCATTGAATCACCGTACTTGGACATAAGACATTAGTTGATAGATGTTAAACCAATTATGTTAAAAATAAGTTTGTAGCTTGATGCAATTTCCATCTTCTATGTGTAACATTGAATGTCAACTAAGTCATCCGACACAAGGAAACGTGGGATGGAGAACAAAAAAATATGAGTGTTCAACATGAGACATGATGACCCAAGAAATAGGACACCAAGGAAACAATGTGTGTGTGTATTTACAAATTACACATACAAAAATGAAATATAGACATAAATATTAAAATTTTGTTAGAAACTAGAATGTTTACATGATACATATTCAATCATACAACTAGTTACTACTTACTAGTACTACATCAATGATGATGAAATAAATATCACAAGAAATTAGAACCATAAGTTGTAGTTTTCTCATTAATTCGTAAAAATAAAAATTTAGTACATAGATACCGAGTCACGAATACTATAGGTGGGAATTCTAATGTCAAATAAAAAGTAGGGTAGATACTGGAACCATAGATGGAATAGTCTCATAGCTCATGAGTAGTCCTCCCTACCATAATCATAAAAAACAAGATCACTTCTCTCTCCTCCACCTTTCTCCTCCTCCTCCTCCTCCTCTATATCCAATCTAGTCTATGCATCAATTGATGTGGAGGATGACCCATCAAGAAACCTTCCTTTTCTATTATCGATTGTTCAAATTCCTCAAGTTTCAATGTTTTAACTTCCTCCAATGTTATCCTATGTTGGCATGAGCACTTATCATTCTCACCATGGATGCTTCTCATTGTACTCTTACTAACATTGATCATCATTCTTTGTTTTCTTATCCTCTAACTATCATACACTTTTCACCTACATGCCTAAATTATGTTCTTGTCATTTTCTTATGCATGTGCTTCATCACATGCAGTTCTGTCTAAGACACATATATTCTATTGTGCTTCTATTGTCTCTATCAACACTATTGTCGCTTTCTTGTGTTGTGATCTCATGTTGCATGCTCATTATACTTAGTATTATCTTAGACATTTGATTTATGATTGTTCCTTCCACTATTTTTAGGGATTTGATTTAATTAGTTACTTATTTAAAGTATAAGGATTTGAAGAAGGCCTTTGTTAACATGTCAATTGTTTTGAACCAATAGAGATAGTGTCAATTTAAGATCCTTTTAATATATAAGTTTCCTCAATTTTGAGAAAATGTTTAACTTGAACTATTTGGCCTGCAATTTCTTATTGAAGGGACTAAATTGCATCATCCTTATAACTTGTTCTAGATCCTTATTGGTAGCCTTATTCTTGCTTTTTCTAATGGTCACTAACTATTTACCATATCCATGGAGGAAATTAGTAACACACCAAATGGCATCTTCCCACCACAAGATCCACCCTTTGTATCCTCTAGGTCGAGACATCAAATTCCAAATCCCCTTGATATATTTTATACATGTTGCATGCTTCAAATAGTAGGTGTTCAACATATATATTGAATTCATATCCCATGTCTTAACCTAGCAAAAGGAAATGATGAAAACAATGTGTTGTTATTTAGACAGAGTGAGATCCCCTAGGACTTGCACCAACCTTCTACCTTCATGCTAAAAAAAAGAGAAATCATGCTTAGAAAACAAGGCTCTATCTAGTATTCAATAGTCCCTTGTTACCTTTATGTAAATTAAACCAAATGAACCATAATTCAGGAGATTATTCAAAGTGAGAATTTTTGTTTTCATATAATATGTCTTTGGCCTTGAGGACATTCCATGCCATCTTTTATTTTAGTGACATACGAATAGGGAATAAACCTTCCTTGTACTCCTAAGTTTTGACATTATTGAAATCACCACAAAATAACCAACATGCCTTAGGCATCTCCATGATCAATCGACCTCATAGGGTTACCCTTTAATTTGCATCATTTGGAGCATAGATATTGGATAGTCCAAGCACATGGATTTCAAAATTAATCATTGTCCAATAACACAATTTAAGGGATCAATCCCATGTTATATAATTGTTTCTTCCATCTTTGTAGAAATTAGGGTTACAATATTGTTGTTACCTTCATCACGGTTATTAAAAAAATAATAAGGTTCAACCATATTACTTGAAAGGTTGACTCAATTATAAAATAAGGAACTTTAACTTGTTGCAAACAAATAGCATCAAGATCTAAAACTACATTTCAAGTTTGTGGACCACATATTTCTGACAAGGGTATGTAAGGACCCATGCATTCCATGATACTACCTTCATTACAAATTTTATTGGTGGAAATCCATCATCTCTAGTGTGGTTCAAAATGGTTTTTGAGAACAACATTCAAACACTTTGTCATTGAATAAAATTCTTACATAATAAGTCATACCATCGATATTATACTTAAATCAAGAAATGCACCATTTTTTATACCATGTAAATCGCAAAACACACTACATAATATCTATAATGTGTTATTACTAGTAATACTCCAAATATAAAATCATTTGTTATATATTCCCATGGCTTCTTTAAAATTGACCATAATGTCTACAATGCTATATTTTGATTATCTCTTAATCATTTGTAAAGTTCTACATTGTATCACTAATTTGTTTACCTCATGTTTTTTGACAAATGTGTGATGTAAATAATTTTAATGTTTCCTTCACCTTCACTAAATCCATGCACAACTCATCATTAAACACAATGAAGCCAAGGTACATTGATGATTCCTCCATGAATACAATCCACACTTTTAAGTTTTTTTTAACAAGAACGGTTAATGGAGCTTATATTAGATAAACAGTGGCGAGCCACCGGCACGGTTACATAGTATTTGATCTATACGATCAAGCAATACTACCTTACAATTCTTATTCCAGATTACTTACTGCTAGACAGGCTTCCATTAACAGAGACATATTCCACAGCTACATGCCTAGTTTGGCTTATACAAAATGTCAAACAAAGTGTTTGGTTCAGCATGGAGTTGTTGTCTGATTACTTTTAACCTTTCTTTTCTCCCTGAGCACGCTCCAGCTTCCATTCATTGTTCAACTGCTCCATTTTTTGCTCCAAAATTCTGACCCTGCCTTCGATTTCTTTATGTGGATCCTGCAGTTCTTTCTTCAAATCATCCAGCTCCTCACACATTCCAGTTTTGGTATGAAAGATGTCAAGCTCCAGCCTTTCCATACGCCTTCCTGCTTCATTGTCCAGATTTTGGAGAAACTCATCCAAGTGATTCAACATTCCTTGGAGTTTCTGCATGCTTTCCTCTAAGGATGAGACGCACTCCTCCACTATTGGCTTGCTACCAAAGCTAGAGGCCATTGAACCTTCGCTCAAGGTAGCTTCTAAAGGGAATTGTTGTCTTGCTTCTCCTCCCTTTGATCTTTTTCTCCTTACTTTGTTTCCCCTTCTTTTGCCTTCTACCTTGTTTAAGAAGCGCGCCCCTTGGCTCCAAATCCCACATGAAGTAGATCTGAAGTATGAGCGACCTATGCAAATCTGTTCCCTCATGATTTCATCCTCCCTCCTTCTGAAATCCACGTGAGCCTGTTGATTCGCATCTGTCCTCTCTCCCTCATAACGTCTTATCCAAGGCGCATTACAGAATGGGATTGAAAAGTGGATTACGGGATTTACCATCTTTTCGTAATGCCATTTAGGAGTAAGACTGCTTGGTCCAGGCTCACTCCCCAATTGGCTTCTTCATCCGGCTGGGAATTGTTTTCTCGGAGGACATAAAAAATTTGAAAGGTCCTGAACTGCCTCACTAGGAGATTGATTTTATCAAGAAAATGATGGAGAGTTGAATTTCCCAACCTGGAGTTTTTATTCAGAGCTTGAATTGTTACTCTTGAATCCCCTAGCATGACCATATCCTAGATATTAAGGAGCAGGTCTTGATTGAGCCCTTTCCAGAGTGCAAGGGATTTTTCTCTATTATTGGAAGCAACTACAAGACCCCAGGCAAACCGAAGAATACTAGTTCCATCTTTGTTTGAGATAATCCCTCCTCCCCTGGCAGCTCCCAGGTTTCCTTTGGAGGCTCTGTCGAATGAAATAAAATTGAGGTTCTTGGAGAGTTTCCAGTTCTCCAATTCCAACTTCCCCATCCTAAGCTTCCAACTGCAATTGAGGGGCATACGAGAGTAAGGAGATGGAGGGGCTTGGATACCTAGATGACTCAGCCATTCTTCTTCATCTCTGTCTAGAGGATTATTATTTGAAGCCTTGACGAAGTAAGGGATACTTTCACTTAAAAGAGCCTTGATCTTTGAGACTTTTTGTTCCGGGGTCCTCTTAGTTTCTCTGAAAATCCGATTATTTCCTTCAATCCATATCATCCAGAGGATGAATTTTGGGATCGACTTCCAGAGGGCCAAAAGATATCCTTGTTTAGTCGTCCAGAAGGGATAAAGGGATATCCAGCTTGAGAGCAGTGAGTGATTTTCCTTTGGAATAGGGGGAGCCAAAACTCCAAGACCCGGGATAGAAATACAGACCTCCATGGAGAAAGGACATTCCAGTAGCAGGTGATTCGTCAGTTCTTCCTCATTGCAACAAAGAGGGCATCTATTGGGCCCTTCCCAACCTCTTCGTTTTAGATTTTCCCCTGAAATAATTCCCCTATGTGACATTGTCTAGTAAAACATATCTATCTTCGGAATAGACTTAAGAATCCAGACTACTTTCTAGATCACTGGGTTGGAAGGAACATGGGGTATTGCAGTGAAATGCTTATACCCAGAAGTCATGGAGTAAGGCCCAACTTGATGTCCCCATCCTCTCCGATATTTTTTCTTTTCCTGTAGTGGGGTATTTCCTTGCAACCTTCTCTTAAGCGTGGTCCAACCTTCCTCAAGTGCTTGGGGCAGGTTTGTAATTTCCCACCTTAGCCAAGAGTGCTTCTCATCATTTCCCCAACAAGAAATGTCTCAGAGGCTTTTAATATTATGAGCTTGCATCCAATCCCTGAGTCGCCTGATATCCTGGAGCTCTGAGAGTGGGGCTTCTCCCAGGACCGAGTCTTCCCAGATATTGATCTCTTTCCCGTTCCCTGGAATCCAGGTTAAATGGCCTTGAAAGGAGTGTAAATATTTTTGGCAGAGAGAGAAGATAGGGGAGCCTTTTCCCACTTTTGGAGGTTTTTCTAGACAATTCTTCCTTGGGCCTCTAAAGTATTTCTTCCAGAGTGATCTTTTGCACTAGGTGGGCTTCCCTGTGATTGTGTTCCTTAAACTTTTGGCCCCCAATGCTAAATTTTGTGTGTGGATATTTTTGAGCTAGAGGCCTCCTTCCAGAAAAGGTTTGGTGACTTTCCCCCAACTTATGAGGTGCAACTTCCTTCCCATTTGCTTCCCTTCTTCCCAAAGGAACCGCCTAATCATCATTTCTATCTTTTGGATAACTGCCTTTGGAGCTAGAGCGATGGAGCATTGATAAATTGGAATGTTGGCTAGCACAACTTTGATTAGGACTATTTTGCCTGCCAAGTTTAACTAGTTGACTCCCCAGGAGTTGATTCTATTATTAATCCTTTCTATCAGCTGGTTCCAGTGATTTTCTTTAGAGGTGGATTTGAATAAGGGACTCCCAGATACAATCTACACTTTTAAGTTATCAGTAACTAATTATTTCTTAACTATTTAAATACCAATGTCTTATTTCACTTATGCTAGTCTCACATTTTATTGAAAAACAATATATCATTGAAATAAAAAATCATAAACTTGTACCAATACTCAAAATATACTATCTTGTTCCATCTATCTGACCTTGTCTTATATTTCCTTGCTTGTCTCATATCCTCTTGTTAGGCACAACTCAACTTGATTTTCTCATCTCCTCTCCACTGAAAAATGTATATTTTTTAGCAAAGACCCACTATCCACTTGTGTACCAATCCTTTTACCTAAATATACTATAGTTTCTTACGAAAAATAAGCTAACCCTTACCCAAATTGAAGCATTTCCTTTGATTATATGTAGGGCCTTAATTGAACCAAATTATCTTGGATAAGGTCATGCATCTAGTATTGAATAATCTTGGGAAAATTGAATGGATCAATTGACTAACCTCTGTCAAGTGTCTTGCTCGTCTCAATAATTAAACTAAGAGGTGAACCATTGGAAAAATGTTACATGCTATTCGAATATGGGATGGTTGTGGCTAGAGGATTCTACCATGAGCATGATTATGGTGTCAGGAGTCCAACACAATCAATGATTCATCCATCCGAACATCGGTTAGAGTTTTATGATGAGTTGCAACTAACCTCCTGAATCCATTTAGGGACACAATGCGAATTTGTTTCGGGGGCATAAACTCGAAACCTAGATGCATAATTGAGTTAGATAAGCTCCCACAAATGTGTTTTTCAAAGGGCCGTGCAATCATGCTACCCATAATATCATGAGCCAATGTTTTTCAAAATCAACTCCTAGTGCAAAAATTGCATTTTCTTTTATTATGGAAAACCCTAGTTATGGAGATAGTCAAATAATGAATTTCATGGAAAATGTAATCACGAAGAGAAGGATTATCCTAGATGTAATATAGTGTCATGTAATGATCCCAAGCCATTATGCAAGGATCATCATTGTTTTGGTGTCTTTTTAAAACTTTTTCTAAGTGAGGTATTTCGTCAAACAGTTTCTTGATCTATTGTTTACTTGTGTTTATATGTGTGTATGAAACAAATAACAAGAATAGACAACCATGAAACATACCTCAACCATATGCAATATGATAGACAAGCCAAAACATCACAAATCTTCTTTATTCATAAAATAGAAGAACCTGCTACAATGGAGATGCCAATCTGGAATGCTCAATAGATGGCCAAGATGATAGACAATAGATAACAAGTATGAGCTACTACAAAATGCTCCCGACAATACAAAATAAGCCTCCAAAGGCTAGATAAGAGATGAAGACCAATGCCAAGTGCCAAACCCCTCATTGTTGGAAGATGCCTCACTCTGCTGGATAATTGAAGCCCCTCAACAATTTAGCCCTGGTGCCAAAGATGTCCAATCACCTCCAGAAATATGCCAAACAATAGATCGGGTGAAGGTAAGAACAACCCAGGTGCTCGAATCTCCAAAATCCCTCTCAACCTCTGTAGATCTGAACTCCTCCACTGAATGGTGTGCCCCACTGGATGACTAAAGCCCTAGATAATTCGACCCTCATGAAGGAGGCCTCCAAATGCTCTGAAACTCTCTAGAAATATAGATTGGGACACTGCAAGTCACTAGGTGAAGTCTCAGGGTCAGATCTGAAGTGTAACTCCTCCAAATTGACTAGATCTGAATCTCAGAAATGCCCTCCTTCTCTTCAATTCATCCCACTGCTCTATGAAATAATCTGAACCATGAAACTCTCTCAGAAAGCACTAGGAATAATGGTGAAGACCCTGGAAGAAGAACCCAACTGATAGAATCTCCAAAAATCATGCCAATCTCCTACAACGAACCTCTCTCCAAGGATAGTATGCCCCCCTTGCTGGAAACCCTCAACTTGTGCGCCCTCTCTCTATCTGCACATGAAACTGACGTGGAATCCTCCTACAACTGAGTATATTTGTAACTAGAATGGTTTAGGAACGTATTGCAGCTCCGAGACCAAGCTTGGGACAAGCTAGGTGGAATATTTCACCACGAAATTGTCCTCCAGGGTTTGTTAATTCAAACCCTCAAAACCCCCAATGTTGGGCTCACTAGCTAGAAGCCAGATATCAAAATAAGATCATACATGAATAAATGAGAAGAGGCCCGTGCCTTTCCTTTATACTTTTAGCTCACCTTGTCCCTCCAAAGTGACTTTCATTTTATTAATATTTAATTAATTAATTAAATCACTTTAATTAATTAATTAACCTTTTTACCTCTGAAAAGCTCCTTATCTCTCCTTGTGGCTTCCCTGGCCACTGAAAGTCACTTCTAGCCATCCCATCCTGTAGTGTTTCTCCTCCCGATTCCAATGAGATATTACACTGAGAGGTTCCTCCAGGTAATGTGCCCAAAATGACCTCTTTAGTGAATTCCAGTGACTTATAACTCAAAATAGTCAAAATCATGGAAATCGTCGGAATGCAACGAAACCAAAGCCAATCTGTGTGGAATGGATCATAATGATGGAATATGATCATCAATGCAAGTTGGACCCCACAATGCCTCTCAAACACCCCTGTACTCGCTATAACCTCCATTTGGCCACTCTGGTCATCATAACCCTCTTCACTATGATGATGTCCCAAAGTGGGGACATTACAGTCCTCCCTGCTAGAAAATTGCTTGTCCTCAAGAAATAACCAAATCATCTCAAATAAAATACTAGGATCCCATGTCAACCTATGGGATGTATAGTAGAACTCATCCAAAGACGAACAATAGTACACTCCACCTCCTGGATCCCATATTAGGAAGTGAACTGTAATACTCTGTGAAGCGTAGTCCTGAAAGATATCAACCATGTGAACCTCCTGCACATGACACATGGCCTCATCTCGGAATGAGTCCATCCTCCAAATCTCTACCAAGATCCACACAGCCTCCATCAACTGCACATGTTGATGCCTGACTGAGGTGATGCAAGATCTCCGTGAGACACCCACAAGCACTGTGCTCCCCTCAACACTGAAGCTAAATGGAAAGTTAGAATAACTTTCCCCTGCAATGGTCCACTCACTTCTGTCAGTCAATGAAATGTCCATCCCTACAATCCCTGGGTCCTATGCTATCCTCTGTCGAAGATCCCCATGCTGACACTGTACTATGATGGCCCTGTCTGACTGCTCCCTGTATGTATACTGGATCCTCCACTCCTGGATTCTCGAAATGAAATCCCTGTGGTCATTGGACCTACTGTCCAGAAACTATACCTGTAAGGAAATATCTGTAAAAGACGTACCTGTCCACCCATCTCCACGTCCTATCATGATGACCAAGAGTGAAAATTTTCCTCTCTCTACCAGACAAATCCCTGCAGACCCACTCCAAACTGACCCTTGGTCGAGTGTGTGGCTCTTTGGCGCAACCTAGGTCACCATGTAGTCAGACATCCTGCTAGCCAAATGAACACCTAGATCCCATGGTAAAGTTGGAAGTTTATCACTTCCAATCTCTTCTAACTGCTCCTATGTGAGACTAATCATCGTCATGAGCCCTCTGTGCTCATCTGATATCCTCCTCATACTATTGTCCATGATAAATGTGTTAGAAAAGGGTAACAGACATATCTGCAGCTGATTGTAGGACTGGAAGGCATCACATGATTTGGTCAATCCCAAGGATTTGACCTGAAGCTCGTCCATCGATATCCATGATAATTGTTCACTTGTAATCATCACTAAACCCCAATCATCAGGTACAATCGGAAGGAACTCCTCCAACTGTTGGTAAACCACTCTCCATCTCCCATCACCCAGGCAACTGCTCAAATGGTGAAGGTGAGATATCATAACCATATGCTGCTGCAAAGGAGTGGCACCTGCATGCTCCCCTAAGTGTGTCTCCTCCCTACTAGGCAGTACACCCCTCTGAATCCCACCATATATATCAACATGTCTCTGTGGGCTATCACTCATCACTGTATGCTCTGACATACTCCTGTCATCTCCCGCAAACTCATGTTGCATCACAGATCCTAGGCGTACGGCTGGATCAATCCCTATATGGAGATCAACCACTCCCACGACACAAATGGAAGTGTCCCCCATCAACTCGTCCTCCTCTACTAGACCACCAACATCCGCTAACCATGTGACCGAAGGATATATCAGGGTGTCCACCAGGATAGATGAAGTGGATCTTTGATGGATCTCCTCAAGAAGCTCATCTGATCTAGACTCTGATTCTTGAAGGGTTGTCTGTGTGCCTCTCAAGAATCCTCAAGTGCTCTCCAACTCCTGAGTGAGTCGGTCTACCTCCAACTCCTACCCCCTCAGGGCCCTGTGATACAACTCGCCAATCCCCAGTAGGTAGTCCCTGTCTGTCAACAACTGCTGGTAGTTAGTCCTCATAATAAACGCTCTCTTCCTAAGAGTGTGACAATCATCCATGGAAAATCCTCCATCTGAGCTACCCCATGCCACTGATGCTCTCCAATAATAATCTGCCATCACTGCATGCATGTCATCAATACGTCTAGTGGCTGCCCTGATCATAGCCTCACTAACTCTCAACTATACTGCTAAGTGGTGTGACTCATGATCATGATCATACTGAGGTGCCATCTCAGACCCCTCACTTCTAGTGTCAGTCCTGCTAGTGCCAACTCTAGAATCCCAAAAAACACCCTCAGGATAAGATGATGTGCTGAATTGTCCACTGTCTATTGTGCTACTGGGTACTCCTATATGCCACTACATCCCATCACTAGATGCCATCTCCCCCTGACTCACACTGTATCCTATATGAGCAGTTGTATCCTCCTGTGCACTCAACCTGCTACTATCATTTGCGCCTGGATCCCATATAGTTGTGTCTAGACACATGCTATGGTCATCCTGAATACTAAAGAGTGCATCTTCATCAATGCAGGCCGATCCTGGAAGTAACTGCTCCATCCACCTATCAGCCTCTGCAATCTTCTCAACTAATGGAGTCTCCAATAGTTGTGACTCAATCTCCTTAGGCTGATCTGTATGTGTAAGGTCCCATGTCTATACTCCCTGTACCTCCTCCTGGATCTGTGGGTCTAACTGTCCATGGTGTGCATCGCTCACACTAAGCTCATCCATCATACCCGATGTGCCACTGATCTCCTCATGTGACGTGGCTATCATGGGTGTCTAAATAGGTGACAGATGTGTCACAGACCCCATAGGAATCTCATCATCTCTAGGTGCTAACATGTGTTAATCCTCACTAGTGTCACAACTCTGCTGAGGCATAAGGTCATCAATGGTATGTGATATGTCTGCTGAGGCACCGGTGCTATCGTCCTGTCCATCTTGTTGCATATCCACTACAAAAGGGTCATCCTCCTCCTCAAGTGTGCAAGCATCACTAGCCTCCGTGCAAGAGTCATCATCACTATCCTCTGAGGTAGAGTCACTATCACCAACCTCTGTGCAAGAGCCATCATCACTATCCTCTGAGGTAGAGTCACTATCACTAGCCTCTGTGCAAGAGTCACTGTCATCATCTGACTGCTCTGAATCCTCATCATCACTATCATAGTGTACCTCAATGATATGCTTCTTACCCTTACCCCTACACCTATGATCTGGTTCCCAAGGCACCTTGCAACTGTAGCAAAGTTGTGTTCTCCTAATGGGTGTGGGGTTTCTCCGTGCTTCCTCCCATGCCATGTATTCCATTGCCTTATTGACCCAGAATGTAATCTCATATGTGCTCCACCCAGGATTTTTCATGGATAAATACTGTTGGAATGTTACTTGAGCCCTAGTTTCCTCACTAAGGTCGTAGAAATATTCCCATCTACGATGTACAGTCTCTCTAGAAAAATCCCCAATATTCATCTCTTCTTATGGAAGGCCCCTCTATGGCTCTGCATACATGTGATAATTCCCACTAGCTGGCAGGAATCTAAGCTCTGATACCACTGAATGATCCCAAGCCATTATGCAAGGATCATCATTGTTTTGGTGTCTTTTTAAAACTTTTTCTAAGTGAGGTATTTCGTCAAACAATTTGTTGATCTATTGTTTACTTGTGTTTATATGTGTGTATGCAACAAATAACAAGAATAGACAACCATGAAACATACCTCAACCATATACAATATGATAGACAAGCCAAAACATCACAAATCTTCTTTATTCATAAAATAGAAGAACCTGCTACAATGGAGATGTTGATCTGGAATGCTCAACAAATGGCCAAGATGATAGACAATAGATAACAAGTATGAGCTGCTACAAAATGCTCCCGAAAATACAAAATAAGCCTCCAAAGGATGGATAAGAGATGAAGACCAATGCCAAGTGCCAAACCCCTCACTGGTGGAAGATGCCTCACTCTGCTGGATAACTAAAGCCCCTCAACAATTTGGCCCTGGTGCCAAAGATGTCCAATCACCTCCATAAATATGCCAAACAATAGATCGGGTGATGGTAAGAACAACCCAGGTGCCCAAATCTTCAAAATCCCTCTCAACCTCTGTAGATCTGAACTCCTCCACTGAATGGTGTGCCCCACTAGATGACTGAAGCCCTAGATAATTCGGCCTTGATGAAGGAGGCCTCCAAATGCTCTGAAACTCTCTAGAAATATAGATCGGGACACTGCAAGTCACTAGGTGAAATCTCAGGGTCAGATCTGAAGTGTAACTCCTCCAAATTGACTAGATCTGAATCTCAGAAATGGCCTTCTTCTCTTCAATTCGTCCCACTACTCTAAGAAATAATTTGAACCATGAAACTCTCTCAGAAAGCACTAGGAATGATGGTGAAGACCCTGCAAGAAGAACCCAACTGATAGAATCTCCAAAAAGCCTGCCAATCTCCTACAACGAACCTCTCTCCATGGATGGTATACCCCCCTTGCTGGAAACCCTCAACTGGTGCGCCCTCTCTCTATCTGCACATGAAACTGATGTGGAATCCTCCTGCAACTGAGTAGATCTGTAACTAGAATGGTGTGGGAGCATATTGCAGCTCTGAGACCAAGCTTGGGACAAGCTAGGTGGAATCTTTCACCATGGAATTGTCCTCACTAGCTAGAAGCCAGATATCAAAATAAGATCATACATGAATAAATGAGAAGAGGCCCTTGCCTTTCCTTTATACTTTTAGCTCACCTTATCCCTCCAAAGTGACTTTCATTTTATTAATATTTAATTAATTAATTAAATCACTTTAATTAATTAATTAACCTTTTTACCTCTGAAAAGCTCCTTATCTCTCCTTGTGGCTTCCCTGGCCACTGAAAGTCACTTCTAGCCATCCCATCCTATAGTGTTGGTCCTCCCGATTCCAATGAGCTATTACACTGAGAGGTTCCTCCAAGTAATGTGCCCAAAATGACCTCTTCAGTGAATTCCAATGACTTATAACTCAAAATAGTAGAAATCATGGAAATCGTCGGAATGCAACGAAACCAAAGCCAATCTGTGTAGAATGGCTCATAATGATGGAATATGATCATCAATGCAAGTTGGACCCCACAATGCCTCTCAAACACCCCTGTACTCGCTATAACCTCCATTTGGCTACTCTGGTCATCATAACCCTCTTCACTGTGATGATGTCCCAAAGTGGGGACATTACATGTCATGAGTTCAACACAATTGATGGTTCATCCATCCAAGCCCCGGTTAAATTTCTATGGTGAGTTGTAACTTGCCTCCTGAAGCCATTTAGGGACACATTGAGAATTTTTTCTAGGGACCTAAATCAAAACTAAGAAAAAAAATTGAGTCTTGTAATATCCTGCAAGTGTGTTTGTCCAAGGCCCACATGAGCACACTACTGAAAATATCATAAGTCATTGTTTTTAAAAACAAACCCCTAGTGAAAAAACTAATTTATCTCTTACTGAGAAAAATCCAAGTTCTAGAGATCATTAAATAAAGCATTTTATAGAAAATAGAATCATAAGAGAGGTGTGACCCTATTGTAATCCAATGTAAAGAGTCCAACACAATTGAAGCCATCCAGGGACACATGCAAAATTTGGTATGTGGAAACAAAATCCAAATCAAACAACACAATTGAGTTCCATAATCTACTGAAAGTTTGTTTGGTCAAGTACCATGTGATCATGCTACCCACAATCACCTGAGATAGTGTTTTTCGAAATACCCCCCTCGTGCAAAAAATTCATTGTCCCTTATTGATAAAAACCCCGGTTCCATATATCATCAAATAAATCATTTCCTAGGAAACATAATCATAGGACATGCATGACCTTAGCTATAATTTGATGTTAGGATTCTAACACAATCAACGATTCATGTATTTGATACTCGGTGAGAGTTTTATGGCAAGTTGCAATTGGCATCCTAAATAAATTCAAAGATGCATTGAGAATTTTTTTGGGGGGCATGAAATCCAAAATAAGAATCACAATTGAGTTTTTTAATATCCCAAAAGTGTATTTGGCCAAGGCTCACATGACCTCTCTACCTGCAATCACCTGAGCCATTGTTTTTCAAAATTGACCCCTAGTGAAAAAATTGAATTGCCCTTACTAAGAGAAACAATAGATTTGGATATGATCAAATAAATCATTTTCCAAGAGAAAAAATTACAAGAGAGGGGTGCTTCTAGCTATAATATATTGTTGGGAGTCCAACACAATTGACAGTTTGTCCATCCAATTCTCGGTTAGATTTTTATGTCGAGTTGAAACTCACCTTCTGAGGACATTCAATGACACATGCATAATTTGGTCTTGGGGAATAAAATTGAAATTGACCAACACAATTGAGTTCCACAAGATCCCACAATTGTTTTTGGCTAAGTATCGTGTGATAATGCTACCCATAATAGAATGAGCTAATGTTTTTCAAAATCAATCCCTGGTGTAAAAATTGCATTGTCCCTTACTAAGAAAAAATTTAGTTCCAAATATCATCGAATAAATAAATTCAAAAATGTCATAACAACTTGAGAATCACACAGACCACAAGCAACCAGATCCAAAAGTTGATTCAAAGAGTAGAGTAACTATCATGGATGGAAAAGTAAGAAAACCCATACCTGGAAAAGCCTGCGCAAGGAAAAAAACAAGATTGTATACCTCCTTCACGACCAAGCAAGGCGTAGTAGAAACAACTAATAGAGCCAACACAATGCAATAATGACTAGGGTGATGGTCTCGAGGGGAGTTTGAGTGGTGTGCATTAAATGCATGCCACTTCTCCCTTACAACTTCATTGAATTATTAGTATGAGCCAATCCCATTCACCATAGCACTACACCATTAATCAACCAAAAAAACATTTTCCATATCACTTTTTCAAAGTGTGCACCCCTTGGTAATTTTAAACTTCTTCAAATGACCACTTGCTAGGAACACAACCCAACATGAAACTCATACAATGTGCATGACCATAGTATCAAGGGTTGATATCACCCAAATTCTTTCCATGAATAATACAATATCAAAACCAAAATTGAATTATAATTCTTTTATCCAAAAGGGCAACATTATTATCCTCTATGAGAGATCATCCAAACCATTTAATGCCATGTTTTAATCATCCAACCAACACATATTAACATAACATTTTAAACCATGATCTACAACAAATGAATTGTAGAATAATATGTCACTACCATCACATAAGAAAACAAAATATAAGTGTTGTTTATTCACCATAGTGCCATAAGTCTAACAAGGGGGTCCCACCTACTAGTTTATTATTAATATAAATAAATAATATATCTTGGCAATCATTTGCGAGCATAACATTCATCGTTGGGTTTTTAAGCGTCAACACAAGGTACCATAGGACGTTAGTGCTTCATAAAACCATGAACCTTTGAAATATAAGTAAGCTGATATAATACTGCAGTAAAGTAATTATCTATAATAACAATGAATGTTTTGTAACAACCACAGTAATTATGCTTCAAAAATGCTTGAAAATGACAAGAGAATATAGCTCTAATTTGACAAAATGATAACAACTTGTCGAAAGAAAAATTGGCAATGTCTAATAAGCTCTTAATGTCACCTTTGGAGATGAATTTGTTGTTGTAAGATGGTTGTAGAAATCATTTGCAGCAACATCAAGTTAGTTAGTGGATTAGTATAGTTTAAGGTTAGTAAATGTTAGTAAATGTTTCAAGGAAGATGGTTTAAGAGTTTGTTTGATCAATCAATCACTATAGTGAGTGATCTAGTGCCTTTATAGGGTAATGGCATCTAGAGATGACAGTTTCTACTTGGAGGAAAATACACAATGATAATACTTTCCTAAGAATAAGAGATGGATATAAGAGGTCTTGACTTTTAAAGGCCTCAACATCCAAACTCTAAGAACAAACTTGCTAGAGTGTAAGGAATTTTAGGTTCTAGCAAGATCCTCCTTCCTTAGATTATTGAATAAATACTAGAAGCAACAATTGACTAGATAATAACTTGTAAAGTGCTAGTATTTAGGGATCTAGAAGTTTACCTAGGTCAAATCCTCTTGGCAAGGTCTAGAAAATGAAGAGTAAAGAAGTTGAAAATTAAGTCCTTTACTCCTAGGATTTTTCAAGCAATCAATTTCATAATCTTTAGCATGAACAAGCAAATTTTCCATAAACCATTCAAATAAAATGAAGATTGCAGATTTACTTACTTCACCAAGAATAATCAAGCCACAAAACCCTAGAAATGTCAAGTAACTTCACCAAGAATGATACAAGTTACAAATTTTTAGCCTCCAAGAGAAGTGCGCCTAAAATTTCAGCTAATAACCCTAGAAGAAGGCTGAATTTCAGACCACACACTTTTGTGATGAGTGAATGATGAAAAAATGAGAGTTTTCTCTCTCTATTTATACAGTATCAATGACATTTAATTACAATTAGGTCATAAAAAGGATGACATGGCCAAATTACATTTAAAATCCAGTTTTCACATAAATAACATTAATTAAACCCTAAAATCATATCCAAGGGTGATGTTAGGCCCCTAGGATGGAACGTTAGGCCTCAAATGCAGAACATTTCGCCTCGAAAGGCCCTGAATGTTGCCACATGTGCCAACTATCACACAACTTCCCTCATAAGAGAAAACCCTAACTCTGGATGACGTCAGGGTCATAATGATGACATGATGTGTTCTCAAGGGTCAACGTCCAGGTGGAAACAAAAGACCCCCTTGGATCCAGGCCTGCCAGAGTGTCTCAAGGGAAACATCATTATTTCTTCCTGGTTCAAGCCTTTGGTGTCTCTTTGCCCCTGTTTTGGGTCACATCATCTATCTGTGGGATTTCATCCCCATGGAGGTCCAAGCTAATCATTCCCCCATATGTACCTGTCCACCGGGAAAATTCCTACAGCAACAAAACATATGGCCTCCAGGGGCTCATAAGCCACAGGGATCATAGAAATGTCAATCACATCTAATAATCAAATTACCCAAACATGTGCATTAAACCCCCCTTTACCAAGAAAAATTCTCAAAGACGTTATGTAGTTTAACAAGTCAGGATTGGAGAAGGTCTCAGGATGTCCTATTGGGCTAATCATCCTTAATTTTTGGGTGTTTCCCAGGTGAGAACCAATCTAGGTCATGTAAGTGTGTGTGAAGTGGTGTAGGGGAAATGTTTGGGCAAAGAGTGCAGTGATAATAGGGAAATGTAGGTCTTTCCTGTGGGTGCCTCTGTAGAGGGTGAGTTGCACCTTATCATGGATTTCATTGTTTCCTAGCCCATTCAATGCCTTTTATTATTAGTCTTATTTATTTTGGTCTTTTTTCTTTTCAAGGGAAAATTTGGGGGACAATATCCTGGCTTGGTGACCAGAGGTGACAGTGTTACCCACAAGCATTTCATAGATATGAGAAGCCTAGATCATACATGCCCATGGTCCTAATAGGCCAACTCATGATGAGACCTCTCATCCACTAACTAGTACCTTGACTTTATCTTATGGGTTCCCTTTTCTTACTAAGAAGATTTTTATTGCTTTCTCAGGAATCACTGGGTGAAGAATCTAAAAGGTTTCGTTTTTTATTTTAATTCTTTCTAGCTACTTTTACCCTCTGGGACTTTAGCCCCTTCTTCCCACAAGGAAAGGTACAACCCTTCCTAGTGTGGAAAACCCAATGCTCGAACCAAGGTGGGGGAAAATGAGAGGATTAAGGATGGAAAGTTGTAAGTATGGAGGGAATGGATGATGATCTTTCATAGAACCACCCAATGGAAACCTGTCCTAAAGGGAGATCAACTTACTAGGGAATCATGTCACCCTCCCAAGTATGAGCAAGTTAAAGAGAATAATTTTCAAACAAATGTTATGAAATGAAGGATAATTTAATGCAACATATTTAAGTGCTTCAATAATTAGAGTGACAGATACCATGATACACAAACTCATTGCCTCATGGAGAAAGACTTACTCCTACTTCAGGACTAGGCTGGTGGGATGGATGTTGTTGTTGTTGATAGATGGGTTGCACTGGAAAAAAAATGGGCCCTCCAGGGCCATACGCAAGTCATTCAACTCTTGACACTCCATGTATAGGACCTATGGGCCTTGAGACATGATATCCTTTTGTATCCCTAGGATAGGGGATAACATGACTAAAATGCGATTGTATCCCAAAACCACCACCTTGGGTAGATAAATCCTAGATTTAGCTACTAAGCTACCTCCATCAAGAATGACATTTAGATTTTTAGCCTCATAAATCAATCGCAGGATAGATGCTTTCCAAGGGTTGGGTGACCAAAGGAGACACGCACAGAACAACTAGACCTCGACCTTCAACCCTTCATGGGTGTATCCCTTCCTTATGGTATAGGAATGCTTGAGTGGGGATATTTTGGTACCCTAATTCACCACTTTCTAAGTTTCAAGTGAGAAATGATGATGGGGAGTTGTTTGGATTCCTATCCCCAAAATCGTAACTTAGACTACCAAATTCTTTTGTGTTCCTCCTATGGAGGTCAGAAAGTGGGTTGATTGTGGTTTTTTTTAGAATGTGAGAGTAGGCTGTGAAGTTGGGGTCATGGACCAACTTCATTTTTATGATGGTGTGTCAAAAGGATCTTTACTAAACAAGTGAATCCCAACAAATAGTTTCAAGTATCTAGCAAATTTTTTTTTGAGTGGGTGAGAGTGTGTGCAAGGAGTGGTGATGGTGAAAAGGTTTTTTAATAAGTTAGATTCAATATTTTGACATGGCAAACATCATGTGATCCTTTACTTGTCTTGTTTAGATAACTTACTAAATTTGGTCAAATGACCCTTGCAAACGAAAGAATCTTAAGCTAAGATGGTGGATATGGCAATCCTTACTTTGACTCTTTTATCTGCTTAGGATGTTTTTAAATCTAAGGAAACTTTAAAACTATCCCTAGATTGTGAACATATGGGCATGCATGGGCCCTTACAATGCTTTAAACTTCCTAAGTGAGTTACTCTAGAAATTTGAAACTATCCTAAGATTGTGCACATGTGGGAATGTGTGGGCCCTTACAAGTCTTAGATTTGAGTTCCAAAATAAGCTAAGATATTGGCCTCTCCTAGAGATTGGTTGATTTTATTTAAGGGGATGAAGACTTTTTTAGGCAATATCTTTTCCGATTTCCAAGATCACATTAGGGTGCGAGGAAAGAGCATACTCCAATATTACTTAGATAATTTTCTAGTCTTGAATTCGTCTGATGACTTTTTAAAATAAAAGAAGATAATGAAATTCACATGCTAAGCTTTAGGCCATCCATGTGGTAAGTAAGGAAGTAAAAGATGCAAAGGTTATTTTTGTCCTCCCTAAATGTCTATGTGTGGTTTTAATATATGTATGCAAGAGTGGATCTCCAATCCCGCTTTTAATGGCTTTTACAATAGTGCATAAATGAAATCTCAACTACTTGGTGGAAGTGATTTGCTCAAGCCTTATAATTTATCAAAAATAAGACCAGTGGGTAGCTAAACCAAAAAAAGTCATTCACAAAGCATGGAGTGCATGTTTGGATGGTTATGATAGAGTGTGGATGGGCGTGGAATGAGAGATTGTTTGCCTCGAACCCGTGTGCACGTAGAGAAGTTGGCGGGACAAATTTTTTTGAACAATTTCACTCAATGTGGGATGAAATCCTACTCTCTGAAGGTGAGAATAGGTCGGTTTTAACCCCTGAAAAGACAAATGAGTGAGAGAAAACTTTAATAGCCTAATTGGGAAGGATTTTGATCGAAGTCCCCAGTATAGTCGCTAATATGTTGGGTTCTTTTTGTCACTTGGGTGAGAAAAAAGGGGGTCCCTTAACTATCTAGATAGGCTAGCAAGATAACACAACAGTTTCTTAGTTGATTAGTGGCTCAAATAAGTAGAAAAGAAGAAATGAACAACAAATAAAATGAAACTTAGCTAAGCATGTAACAACTAAAATTGATGCAAGAAAGAGAAACAAGGAATAGATACCAAATGATATTGATTTTCGAATTGATAACACCTTGGAGAAATATGGGAACTTATGAGCCCTCTCCTCCTCCTTGGAAAGGATCTTGAGTCCCCAAATACAAATCTTTCTCTCTTCTAACAATGGCTGGAAATGAAAATACAATGTTGAAGAATTGATAGTTGAACTTCTCAAGAGGAGAGAGGTGAAACACTTGCAATGAATGCTCAAAGATTTCTAGAAGAAAGATGGCTTATTAAAGAAAAATAAAACAACATAACAATACTCAAATTGCCTCTTCTTTTTTGCATACAATGGCCCTTTATTTATAGGAGGATTGCAATCTTTTTCCAAACTAGTTTCAAATATGAATGGGAGGCCTTTGGAGGTAGCTCCCATCCCTTTCAGTGATCCAAAGGTGAATTTGGGGGTGATTTTGGGTATCGGGGAGATCCACTCCATCCCAGAAGTGGTTCAGGCCCGACCAAAATCATAAATGTGTCGTTTCCACATCCACGCGGGTTTTCTATCTATCAGCCACGTGGTCCATGCATTGTATGTTGTGTTAGACCGCGAGATGCGTGTGCGCTAAAAGTGTTGAATATGCGCGGAACTTCATAACCACTTTTGTATAGTTTTGTGCTTATATGTCCAAAATGAGTGTAATTCTTCCATAATTGTTGGTAGTATGTTGTGTTTGTGCTAACTATTTCTTCATCCATTGTATGTATTTGTGGTGAGAAATTTTCGATAATAACAACCACCTTCACCCTTGGTTGTTTTATATGGAAAACAACAAGGGTTGAAGGAGGACCTCATAGGAGATGCATTAAAAGAAAAAAAAAAATTGTTTAGAAGGTCAGTAAGATCTATTTTCAAGTAAAGGAGACATTAAATAAGTCACAGAAAAAGTACAAGCCTAGACATGGCCAACACATATCAGAGAGAACATTGAGATTGGTAGACAGAGTATGGTTACAGTTGAATAAGGAAAGACTACAAGGTCATGGTTAGAAGATCAAGGCTCTATGGTATGGTTATTTTGAGGTATTGGAAAAGGTGGGAGATAATTCCTACAGACTCAGTCTACCCCCATACATGTGCATTTAATCGGTAGTGAATGTGGAAAATATCAAACTCTATGAGCCCTCCATGTTAGATCAAGAGGAGGAGAAGATCCTAGATTCCATAGAGGATTTAGCACCAGATTATTAGGTAGATTTGGTAGAGGACATACTTTTGTAGAAGAATAATAGAACTACAACATAGGGGAAACATTAATTTTAGCATATAGGGTTTAAAGGACAACTTCCAAGCACAACAAAGTGGTAATCTAGGGAGAAGGTAGAGAAAACATTTCCTCACCTAATTTAGTAAATATTTTTGGGACCAAAATCCTCCCTAAATGGGGAGGTATGATCTGGATTGGATCATTATATTATTTTCCATCTATCTAGTACATTTTGGGTGTAAAAATTGGATGAATCGGCTTGCAGGGCCATTTTGGCAGTTGGTCCAAATTTAGAAACTTGGGTCCAAAAAAACATCTGAAATATTATAGAGCCATTTTTAGGCATATAGAGACACTTTTTTATGGTACAAACCTTACTATGGAGAAATATTATATATTCTACACACCGAGACCTTTCTAACTATGCAAGAATTTCCTTAATCAAAGTATTTGTATGTGAAAGTTTCGCCTCCCGCAAGTTTACCTAACATATTGATCACCATTGTGTGAGTGGATGCCACGTGAGCCTCCATTACTTAGACATGTGGAGCTATCTATGTAGTGTATTTTCTAAGAACATTCTAGAATTTTCACAACCTTGTCACAATTAAGAGTTGAGGAAGTCAAATCCCTAACCCTAGATGACTATCAAGCTATGTTAAATATTGGGCCGCTAGGAGGAGAAGGGGCTCCATTCTATGTTATTGTATTTTATTCCATAGAATAACATAACAATGGGAGTGGAAATTAAAGAGCATAAAAAGGGGGGTTAATGTTCAATGGAAACCTAATGGGCCATAGGTCCCAGGTGACTCCATAGAGAGTGTCTTCTCCTTTCAACTTGGATTATTTCCATACCATAGAAAAGAGAGCAGATCATCCTCACCTTTTAGATGGGTTTTCTCTTGTAAGGATTTCCCAAAAAGAATATTTGTGTTATTTTGTGGATGGTGTGTGATTGTATTTTACTATTCTCTATTTTCCTCATTTTATCTATTTCATGCATAAGTAGAAAATAAATAACTAAAGATTCTAGAATCAAAGGGAATTTAACCTTCATAGTGTACATTTCAGTTTTATTTATCAGATATGTTATGAAGAACTGTTCCAGTGGAATTTCTATAGTACTTTACACATTAGAGATCCAAATACGAGAGGGAGATAGTTAACTTAATGATATAATCATGTGGACTTTCTAGAATGCACATGCACTCTAGAACACACATGCGCTCTAGATCATGTGCATGTTCTTTCCATTTCAATTTTTTTTACATCAGTGACAACCTTAACCTACATGTTCACTGATTTGGCTTCCTCATATTTAGGTTCAATGTAATACACCTAGACCAAACTCCAATTGTAAATATTAATGTAATTGTACATATAAGCTAGAGAATCATGATACTTTGGGGCCAGAGTGCCTTTGTATGTATGTATTTTGAGGCTAGAGTGCCTGTGTGGTTATTAGGCTAGAGAGACATACAATAAAAAGATAGTGAGACTATATTTGTAAAATGTAATCACACTCAATTTTTAATGAAAACACATCACTGTTGTAGACCTACCAGGGAAAAGAGTATGGGGAGGTAAACTCCATCAGAATGGGGAAATGGGGGCTAAGAATCTAGGATTTAGGGGATAAGCTAAGGGGGATTAATCCCAAAGGAATATTTTATTAATATTCATAAAGTCTAAAGTTTAAAAACTATGGATATTGTTAGCGATAAAAAATACACTGGTATTTTTTAAGTGTTTTCATTACTTTTACCTAATACTCTCATTTCTAAATGTTTGGCCAAGGTCATAACCTCCAGGTTCTCCATCAAATCTCCCATCGATCACTCTTTCCCAGAAACCCTTTGGTTTATTTTTCCTTGACCTGCATTCAAAAGCCTTGTTAAATTTGTTTAAAATTTTAGTTTTTGTGCTTTTTTTTATATTTTCAAATAAAAAATCATATTTTATTTGTAAATATGGTGTGTGCTCATCTTAGCAAGACCTAGATACTAAAGCCTATTCACCAAACCTATGTATTTACCAAAGTCAAACAGTAATTACTTGCCATCATCACAAGCCATGCATAGGTTAGCATTAAGCTAAAACAATAAACTAAACCTATTTGGTTTTATGGCTTTTAACAAAAATTAGAGTCAAACAGTAAATACTTGCCATCATCACAACCCATGCATAGGTTAGCATTAAGCTAAAACAAAGCTAAACTAAACCTATTTGGTTTTATGGATTTTAACAAAAATTTTGGGGGCCCAACCTAAGCCACAAGTCATGTTGACACACCAAGGCAAAGCTATGAGTTTAGCTATATTTTCATTCCAAGCCAAGTCATGAATAAACACTAAAAGTCCCACACTTAGAGTTGTGTTCCTTAGGTCTCACCACACCTCATCGATAAAAATGCATATACGTGGGAGTATATAAAGTTGAAAAAATTCTAAATCCTGATACATGTAGGATATTGTTCAAGAGGTTAAAATAAAAAATAAAAACACAAACAACTTCCAGACGCCAGCTGCCCAATTCTGCAAAGATAGAAGGGATCGAGTTTTTTCTATGATTATTTAGGTGTTTAAGGAGCTCCATTGCCAGGTATCAGGCCACGAGGAAAATCCACAAACAGCTCGATGCGCAAAGGCCATGTGAATGAACAGGTGTTAATTTTTAATCCTAGATCGATGCGCAGGTGCCCTAAGAATGAGGATGGCTCAGCTTTTGAAAATTTGACAGATGTCAAGGAAAAAAGAAATGTGTTATGGTGTCTAAAGAGCCACTACCAAAAGTAAAATGCCCAATACCAACGTCTCCACGCGTTCTGTTCAAGCAACACTGGACAACGGAAGATCTTTCAACTCAAGTTTTTTGAACTTCATCGATTGTTGAAGGTTTAAAAAACTGATAGCTATCTCATCGAACATGATGATCGAGGAAAATGTATATGAAAGCACCCTGAGATTACGTCTTGTTATAATAAGACCAACGAAACTAAGTCTGCATCGCTCCATTTGGGTCTAAATCTTATTAAGCTACAAGTTGATAACAATGTCGATTGCTAGATTGTTGAGTCATTGAATAAATCGACAATTACAGGTTTGTGGTGACGACTTGTCAGGGTTTGCCAAGAAAATGAAAGTCTTGAATAAAGGTGCCACGACAAGTTTCAATACTGTACAGGCATAAATTTCCATCAAAGGTCGCAGATCGACCCTTTGTTAATTCATATTGGTGCGCAAAAATAGATCTGAAATTTTTAAGGGCGATGGATGGATCAGAGAGAGTGAATAAAAAAGTAAGGAGACATGGAAGTAACTGGCATGCAATACCTCTTGCGGAGGGTTCCCCTGATTATCGCAGTGCTCATTTTACAGTTTTGAATGACAGGGATTCTGGAGGTTTCGACAGGTTAGATGGGATGAATGCCACCCAAGATCGTGAACGAGCAGTTGTTGAAGCCAAATCGTGGGGTGAGAATTGGAGAGAAAGGAAAATAGGTAATACCCTAGGTGGCAAAAATGTTTTTCACCGAGACTTTGCTTGAGTTGCACATGAACTATTAAGTTCTTGTAAATGTTTCATCTTCTCTATAACTATAGATGCTTATAGTTTCTTCAATCTGATCAGAATCTGTGTACTCTCTGTGTAAATTTCATTTCAATCATTAAAGTTGTAAAGTCACTTTACAGAACCCAGATGACGCAGTTTTGCTTGGCATTTGAATGAGTAGACTGAAAGGTTTGGTTCAGAGGAGATTTTTAGGTTCTCCCAATCCTATGTATATAGGAAGGCAATCTTTACTCTCAAACATTTATGTTAGTCAGAGAGTAAGTTTCTCTCCAATTTCACTTCCACTTCCATCACTGGTCAAAAAATTCCAATTCCACTACAGACTTCAACATAGTAAAACAAATCTGAAAATGGCTACAACACTGTCAATTTTGGAGCAATGATTATGTCACAGATATGTTGAAACCAATTGTTATTGGAATGACAACATTTGGAAGAAAACTATGTGCACCATAGATGTTAGAGTCATGTCCTTTCTTTGAAGACATTGGTAGTGAAACCTATGATCTTGTTACTGATTCTTGGATGAAAATGTTAAATGGTATGGACATCTGCACATGCCACTGTTACTTCTAAAGGTACAGGCATGTAACTAAGGAAACACATTTTGGAAAATTTTGAAATCTATTTTCAAAATAGAGCTTTCGGTGACCTAGGTAGGCCTTCACAGTTGTCTTTAGCCACCAAAAGCAGAACTTAAAGCAGAACTTTTGGTGGCTTACAGGCTAGAATTTTGGCTCTTTAGTCATCGAAACCATAGAGAAGGCAAAAATTGTACTATTTTTGCACAGATCCAACTTTCTCTAATCCAGATGCATCAAGGATGGTTTCTAATGACAGATAATATTTAAAGGCATCATTATTAAGATTATGTTCCAAATCAAAAGGTCCCAGCGAGGAGAAGATTAAGTTTGCTACATAATTTTGACAAAAAACTGTTTTGCTAACAAAGATGACAATTTCGACTTATCTATCAGCTGAAGAAGATATATTGCAGCTGTCAAAGATTTTGAAGGCCATGAAGACTACTGAGATAAGATGTTGACCTATTAAATAGGATCTATTCCTATTTTTATGAATCAGTTTTGACTTTCTATTTCAAGTAAATTTGATCCAGATTTCTAGGATCTGGAAATATTTTGTAAAGGCTATAAAGCCAAGAACTTCTAAGAAAGTAGGGGGTTCTACCTTGAGTTATACTATACTGTTATTGTAATGCAGACACTTTCTAATATATATTAAGCCTACCAGCTTCTTTCATTGCCATTGTCATACCTTCTTTTCATTTCGGTTCTATGCTTATGATTTGAATGCCGTTATTTATCTCTTTTTATATAATCCATAAGTGATTGTCATCTCACTATATGATTGTTAAGCAAAGAGTCATAAGTATCCACTTATATTTGTTAACCTATCATATATATTTCTTTATGTATGTTCTGGTTAATTAATTAGTTTCTCAATCCATTTTACACTCAACTATCTCATAACAGCTCTTGAAAGCGTTGTACCGTTTGAATATACATAGACTATCTTGAAGATATAATCTAGTAAGTTAGATATTCATCTTGATCCAACCACACATCCATCATTAAGTGAACCATTGACAGAATAGTTAAGTTACCAGGCATCTTTGATCTACAACCTAGAAGAGTTTCCTGGAGTGATAAAAAAATGGTGTCGTTGCCAGGGAATGGAGATTGAAGCTCAGCTTCCTTGGGAGACGACATAGATCCAACTTTGATGATAGACAAAGTCTGGACATATATTCGGTTGTAATCATCTATCTGGCGACTCCATGAGGGACAGATTCAGTGACGAATCCATTGCTCAGAAATCTGTTGGTGACTCCACTGGTATGAAATGAAGAGGTATGCATTCTGTGATTTTTCAAGTATTTATGGTTACCCTCATCCAGTGCCTAGTAAATATGAATGGGAACGTAATATTCCCAGATTTCGAGGAGAAGAGTGGGAAGTTCCAGCTAAACACTTGCTGGATTTTCATGACTTTATTCATCGACTTGAAATTGTTCATGAGGATGTTCAAATTAATCTTTTCATGCATTCATTAGAAGGGATTGCTCTTAACTGGTGCCGACCTCTTCCAAGTGCAAGTGTCAGTTCTTTGGTAGATTTTCATGCTCCTTTTCATGTGTTTTGTAAATATCAATTTCCAAATGATTTTCTCTATCCTGAGTGTTGTCATGAATTCAATCTTTTGAATAAAGAATTAGACACTCATGAAGAGTATGTTGATGTAGAAAATACTCTTCATTATGATTGAGAGATTAGTGATCCACACTATGATAACCATAGTGATGCTTTTGGCATTGTACCAAATCCATATACTGTCTTAGGTTGTCATGAAGATCAAATTTTTCCCTTTGAAAACCCTAAAGATAATTATCAGATTGACACATTAGCAGGTGACAGTTTCAGATCTGCAGCAGATTCTAAGGGAAGCCATCCATTTTTTGATTTGCAGAAAAAGCCAGCATATCATCATGATGAATTCAGATTACAGAGATATGGTGAAGGGGAGCAGGAAGGTTCAGATCAACAGTTGAGCTTGCATTTTTCTTCGAAAAAGTTTGAGCAGTCCACATTCAATATTGAGATCAGTGAAAGAAATGAACAACTACAATACAGTCAGTTGGATCAGCAGCTCAAAGAGGTATTCTTTTATGGTTTTAATGACCCTATTGCAAACTATTTGGAATCTATAAACAACATATATGTTAAAGTATTTTTGTCAGATCAAAGCTATATTTATCATCTGCTCAAACCACTTTGATGTTGACTATGCATTCCATTATTTTTCGGGTCAAGATCAAGATCAGGTTTAGTAAATCAGTTTCTGATATGGATTCATTGGAAGTATGAGTTTACTTGATTAAGCATCAGTACAATGGTTAGAATAGGAGTAGAATAAAATAATCTTGCTCTATGAGCAAGTAGACTTTTTCAGTTATTGGTTGTTGAATAAGCAGAGCAGGTTACAGGCAGGTTACAAGTTTGCAGAGATCGATTGTACAGGTCATATAATTCCATGACCAATGCTAAAGGTGACTAGAACTACTAGGTTCTTGGAAACCTCACAGGGAGGTCTTAATCCCATTTGGAGCCAGATGTTAGCGATAAAAAATACACTGGTATTTTTTAAGTGTTTTCATTACTTTTACCTAATACTCTCATTTCTCAATTTTTGGCCAAGGTCATAACCTCCAGGTTCTCCATCAAAGCTCCCATCGATCACTCTTTCCCAGAAACCCTTTTCTTTCTTTTTCCTTGACCTGCATTCAAAAGACTTGTTAAATTTGTCTAAAATTTTAGTTTTTGTGCTTTTTTATATTTTCAAATAAAAAATCATATTTTATTTGTAAATATTGTACGTGCTCATATTAGCAAGACCTAGATACTAAATCCTATTCACCAAACCTATGTATTTACCAAATTCAAATAGTAAATATCTGTCATCATCACAAGCCATACATAGGTTAGCATTAAGCTAAAACAAAGCTAAACTAAACCTATTTGGTTTTATGGCTTTTAACAAAACTTTTGGGGGCCAAACCTAAGCCACAAGTTATGTCGACACACCAAACCCTAAGCTATGAGTTCAGCTATATTTTCATTCCATGTCAAGTCAGGAATAAACACTCAAAGCCCAACAATTAGCGTCGTGTTCCTTACCTCTCACCACACCTCATCGATTATATCACATATACGTGGGAGTAAAGTTGAAAATTTTCTAAATCCCGATACATGTGGGATATTGTTCAAGAGGTTAAATTAAAAAATAAAACATAGACAACTTCCAGATGCCAGCTGCCCAATTCTGCAAAGATAGAAGCGATCAAGATTTTTCTATGATTATTCAGGTGTTTAAGGAGCTCCATTGCCAGGTATCAGGCCATGAGGAAAAGCCAAAAACAACTCGATGTGCTAGGTATCAGGCCATGTGGAATGAACAGGTGTTAATTTATAATCCTAGATCGATGCGCAGGTGCCCTAAGAATGAAGATGGCTCGACTTTTGAACATTTGACAGATGTCAACGAAACAAAAAATGTGTTATGGTGTCGAAAGAGCCACTACCAAAAGTAAAATTCCCAATATCAGCGTCTCCACGCGTTCTATTCAAACAGCACTGGACAACGGAAGATCTTTCAGCTCAAGTTTTTTGAACTTCATCGATTGCTGAAGGTTTAAAAAATTGATAGCTATCTCATCGAACTTGCTGATCGAGGAAAATGTATATGAAAGCACCCTGAGATTACGTCCTGGTATAAGAAGGCTGGTGAAACTAAGTCTACATCGCTCCATTTGGGTCTAAATCTTATTAAGCTACAAGTCGATAACAATGTCAGATGCTAGATTGTTGAGTCATTGAATAAATCGACAATTACAGGTTTGTGGTGATGACTTGTGAGGGTTTGCCAAGCAAATGAAAGTCTCGAATCAAGGTGCCAAGAGAAGTTTCAATAGTGTACAGGCATAAATTTCCATCAAATTTCACAGATCGACCCTTTGTTAATTCATATGGTGCGCAAAAACAGATCTGAAAGTTTTAATGGCGATGGATAGATCAGAGAGAGTGAATGACAAAGTAAGGAGACATGGAAGTAACTGGCATGCACTACCTCTTATAGAGGATTCCCCTGATTATCGCAGTGCTCATTTTACAGTTTTGAATGACAGGGATTCTGGAGGTTTCGACAAGTTAGATGGGATGAATTCCACCCAAGATCGTGAACGAGCAGTTGTTGAAGCCAAATCGTGGGGTGAGAATTGGAGAGAAAGGAAAACAGGTAATGCCCTTGGTGGAAAAAATGTTTTTCACCGAGACTTTGCTTGAGTTGCACATGAACTATTAAGTTATTGTAAATGTTTCATCTTCTCTATAACTATATATGCTTATAATTTATTAAATCTGATCGGAAGCTGTGTACTCTCTGTGTAAATTTTCATTTCAATCATTAAATTTGTAAAGTCACTTTACAGAACCCAGATGATGCAGTTTCGCATGGCATTTGAATGAGTAGACTGAAAGGTTTGGTTCAGAGGAGATTTTTAGGTTCTCCCAATCCTATGTATATAGGAAGGCAATCGTTACTCTCAAACATTTATGTTAGTCAGAGAGTAATCTCAGTTTCTCTCCAATTTCACTTCTAGTTCCATCACTGGTCAAAAAATTCCAATTCCACTACAGACTTCGACATAGTAAAAAAAATCTGAAAATGGCTACGACATTGTCAATTTTAGAGCAGTGATTATGTCACAGATATGATGAAACCAATTGTTATTGGAATGAAAACATTTGGAAGAAAACTATGTGCACCATAGATCTTATAGTCATGTCCTTTCTTTGAAGACATTGGTAGTGAAACCTATGATCTTGTTATTGATTCTTGGATGAAAATGCTAAATGGTATGGACATATGCACATTCCATTGTTCCTTCTAAAGGTACAGGCATGTAACTAAGGAAACACATTTTGGCAAATTTTGAAAGATATTTTCAAAACAGAGCTTTCGGTGACCTAGGCAGGCCTTCACAACTGTCTTTAGCCACCAAAAGCAGAACTTTCGGTGGCTTACAGGCTAGAATTTTGGCTCTTTAGCCACCGAAACCGCGGAGAAGGGGAAAATGGTACTATTTTTGCACAGATCTGACTTTCTCTGATTCAGATGCCTTGAGGATGGTTTCTAATGACAAATAATATTTATAGGTATCATTATTAGGATTCTGTTCCAAATTAAAAGGTGTCAACAAGGAGGAGAAGATTAAGCTTGGTACCTAATTTTGACAAAAAATTGTTTTGCTAACAAAGATGACAATTTCAACTTATCTATCAGCTGATGAAGATCTACTGTAGCTGTCAAAGATTTTGAAGGCCATGAAGACTACTGAGATAAGATGTTGACCTATTAAATAGGATCTATTCCTATTTTTATGAAACGGTTTTGACTTTCTATTTCAAGTAAATTCGATCGAGTTTTCTAGGATCTGGAAATCATTTGTAAAGGCTATAAAGCCAAGAACTTCTAAGGAAGTAGGGGGTTCGACCTTGAGTTCTACTACTATGTTATTGTAATGAAGAGACTTTATAATATATATTCAGCCTACCAGCTTCTTTCATTGCCATTGTCAGACCTTCTTTTCATTTATGTTCTATGCTTATGATTTGAATGCCATTCTTTATCTTTTTTTATATTATCCATAAGTGACTGTCATCTCACTATCTGATTGTTAAGAAAAGATTCATAAGTATCCACTGCTATTTGTTAACCTATCATATATATTTCTTTATGTATGTTCTGGTTAATTAATTAGTTTCTCAATCCATTTACACTCAACTATATGATAATAGCTCTTGAAAGCCTTGTACCGTTTGAATATACCTAGACTGTCTTGAAGATATAATCCAGTAAGTTAGATATTCATCTTGATCCAACCACACATCCATCATTAAGTGAACAATTGACAGAATAGTTAAGTTATCAGGCATCTTTGATCTACAACCTAGAAGAGTTTTCTGGAGTGATAATAGATATAATATATATCCTAAGTTCTAAATGGGGAAATGTATCCCATGTGGACCCAAGCTAGTTCCCAACATGATAAGTGTCAAGTTGGGAACATGCAAGTATAATTGGGGGGATTTACCTTCATGTTTCCATTACCTGTACTTGTACTATGGAAATATTTGGAATTGGACTAAAGAGGTGGGTTGTCAGGTTCATGGGATACTAAAGAAGCAGGGTTTTAGGCCCGTGAGCATTCTCTCTAGGTGAGAGAAATGATGGGAATTGATTCCCAAGGTGCCAAGTTGTAGCTACATGGATATAATACTTCCTATCATGCCTATTGTTGAAGCCTTGGAAGGGAGGTCGGGAATTCAAAGTAATGTTGAGCAGAGGAGGGGAACACTTCCTGGGGTGGGATAGGCATGTAGGGAATGAGGGACTTTAGGCTGTTAGTTTGAGTTGGCACCTGTGTTTGAGTTTCTTTTATCTGAGAGACCTCAGCCTGGTTAGGGATCATATGCCTAGGTGGATCTTTAGCCCGATATCAGGGGTGACCCACTACTAAGAGTTATGAGCAGTGTGGTCCAAGGCTGGGAGGATCGTGGAAGGTCTACATGAAATCAGTGTTATTTTTACCAAAGATAAGTGTTTATTGTGTGTAAATTTAATTTGTTTTGTTAAAATTTATGCATTTATTTTCATGGGTTTTCTTTTATATGTTGTATATATATAGTTTTTTCTATTCTGCATTAATTTGTGCAATTACATAGAATTTTCATTAATTAAATTAGTATCAAAGTTCGAAATTTTTATGTGGCATTGCCCAACAAGGTTTTGGGGATGCTACAATGTGGTAGCATAGCTCTAGTTTTGATACTGAGCCTAGATGGGTTGAGTTAGTAGAAAGATGAAGAGAAAATTTATAGAGAATTAATTTCTAGAGTATCTCTGCAAGTTGTTTGATAAAATTATTATAGTGAAATTGATGAAATTTCACAGGAATTTGAAGAAAGGGAGACTTGGAAATTAAAAATGATCAATTAAATCTATAATTGGGACAAAAATCAGACTTGTAGATGGCCGAAAATTGATATTGTGGAAGGCTTGTGGTGAAATTAAGTGGAATTGTGTGTTTCTAGAGAAAGCCCAAAAATTACAATTAAATTCCTGGGGAAATTCGACATAGAAGGATAGAATTCCAAGTGCATAATTTAATTTGATGCTTACAGGACTAGATTTGGTTGTATTGAGTTTAATTACAATCCCTGATGGTACCCATCAAAATAATTGTGAATTTAGGCATATTTGGAAATTTCAAAAATAAGCAAAATTGAGAAAATTTTAGGGAAATTTTTCTATACGCTGACATCATCATAAAGTGGGGGGCCACGTGTCAACTGACGTGGAAGACATGTGATGTATATTTCCACACTAGCAGGACCATGGTGGAAGGTACACAATGGTAGACATAGTTGGTATGTGGCAGTGCTAGAGGTTGACATGGAGTTTGAGTGGCAAATCCTGCCCGCCTGGCGAAACCATATGTCAGACCCATGGAACCTTATTGCGAGGGAGACCAATGTGGTTATT